>CAKAOJ020000410.1:0-62500 GCA_916701645.2 Sebastolobus alascanus
ATTTTGTGCATGATGGTTAATAGTAGTAATAGTGCAGGGCTCAAAACCTTTTAAGCATCTTTCAAAAACTGTCCTAAAGCATGTTTTTTATTTATGTTTGTTGACAGACACTGTTACAAGCTATATGGCCATAATCTAATTGATCAAAAAATAATAATAACTTTGTTCACTCGTATTACACATCCTGCTGCTCACATCTGCTGCGGACTACACACAGGCCAGTGACGTCATAGACGCGATGTAGGACCCATAGACCGTAGAGACGTTTCATGAGGAAGTGAACTTTTTGCTAAATGTTTCGACAAATTGCTCGTGTTTCCGCCCTCACATTCAAACTTGCACTTATGACAAGCATTGTCAGCATCAACTCTAGTAAATTGTAATCACGCTTTATAAGTTTAGTTTTCTCCGTCACAGTTACTAAGAGCAGAAGCTCTGTGTGTGTCTGCGCTGCAGCAGTGTGTATGTGAGAGCTGCTCCGCCCCGCACGCAGCTAACGTCACCTACGGAGAGAAATTCTCCGTTACCAAAAACAGAATTGATAACGTCGGAGCATTTCATATCTAACCAATTAAATACATAGGGCTTTGAAAGAGAAGAATTTAAGCCTACCGGTTTCTCCCGGCAGAATGACAATTTGATTGACACACAAGGGGCGGTGTCACACGTGTTCCACAGCAACAACAACACCGGGCTGCCCGCAGATGTGCCTGCTTGATAATCGGCCTAATATGCTCAGGCATCGGCCGATGCCGATTATGAAAAAATGTCAAATAATCGGCCCGATTAATCGGCCGACCGATGAATCGGTCGACCTCTACACCTGATGTCACACCTGATGTCACACCTGATGTCACACCTGATGTCACACCTTCTGTCACACCTGATGTCACACCTCTGTCACACCTGATGTCACACCTGATGTCACACCTGATGTCACACCTGATGTCACACCTGATGTCACACCTGATGTCACACCTGATGTCACACCTGATGTCACACCTGATGTCACACCTGATGTCACACCTCTGTCACACCTGAGTCATCACCTGATGTCACACCTTCTGTCACACCTGATGTCACACCTCTGTCACACCTGATGTCACACCTCTGTCACACCTGATGTCACACCTGATGTCACACCTTCTGTCACACCTGATGTCACACCTGATGTCACACATTCTGTCACACCTGATGTCACACCTGATTAGAGGTCGACCGATATGGGTTTTTTATGGCCGATGCCGATGCCGATTTTTTACAGAATCAGGACAGCCGATGGCCGATATATGATGCCGATTTTTTTTTGCCGATATATTTGGCTGGTTTTCTTTTTTTCCTCCATCTGATAAAATATAACAATTTAATAATAACAAATAATACACAAAATGTCTTAACTTAAGTAAACATTTATTGAACAACACTTATGGTCTGTCTCTCCAATTTGCACTTTGTGTCTTCACTGCAGTGCATATTTCATTTTGTGCATGATGGTTAATAGTAGTAATAGTGCAGGGCTCAAAACCTTTTAAGCATCTTTCAAAAACTGTCCTAAAGCATGTTTTTTATTTATGTTTGTTGACAGACACTGTTACAAGCTATATGGCCATAATCTAATTGATCAAAAAATAATAATAACTTTGTTCACTCGTATTACACATCCTGCTGCTCACATCTGCTGCGGACTACACACAGGCCAGTGACGTCATAGACGCGATGTAGGACCCATAGACCGTAGAGACGTTTCATGAGGAAGTGAACTTTTTGCTAAATGTTTCGACAAATTGCTCGTGTTTCCGCCCTCACATTCAAACTTGCACTTATGACAAGCATTGTCAGCATCAACTCTAGTAAATTGTAATCACGCTTTATAAGTTTAGTTTTCTCCGTCACAGTTACTAAGAGCAGAAGCTCTGTGTGTGTCTGCGCTGCAGCAGTGTGTATGTGAGAGCTGCTCCGCCCCGCACGCAGCTAACGTCACCTACGGAGAGAAATTCTCCGTTACCAAAAACAGAATTGATAACGTCGGAGCATTTCATATCTAACCAATTAAATACATAGGGCTTTGAAAGAGAAGAATTTAAGCCTACCGGTTTCTCCCGGCAGAATGACAATTTGATTGACACACAAGGGGCGGTGTCACACGTGTTCCACAGCAACAACAACACCGGGCTGCCCGCAGATGTGCCTGCTTGATAATCGGCCTAATATGCTCAGGCATCGGCCGATGCCGATTATGAAAAAATGTCAAATAATCGGCCCGATTAATCGGCCGACCGATGAATCGGTCGACCTCTACACCTGATGTCACACCTGATGTCACACCTGATGTCACACCTGATGTCACACCTTCTGTCACACCTGATGTCACACCTCTGTCACACCTGATGTC
Organism: Sebastolobus alascanus; assembly: GCA_916701645.2. Lineage (NCBI taxonomy): Eukaryota > Metazoa > Chordata > Actinopteri > Perciformes > Sebastidae > Sebastolobus > Sebastolobus alascanus. The sequence goes on from CAKAOJ020000410.1 coordinate 2,393, forward strand.
ACACCTGATGTCACACCTGATGTCACACCTCTGTCACACCTGATGTCACACCTTCTGTCACACCTGATGTCACACCTGATGTCACACCTGATGTCACACCTGATGTCACACCTGATGTCACACCTTCTGTCTCACCTGATGTCACACCTTCTGTCACACCTGATGTCACACCTGATGTCACACCTGATGTCACACCTTCTGTCACACCTGATGTCACACCTGATGTCACACCTTCTGTCTCACCTGATGTCACACCTCTGTCACAACTGATGTCACACCTTCTGTCTCACCTGATGTCACACCTTCTGTCACACCTGATGTCACACCTCTGTCACAACTGATGTCACACCTTCTGTCACACCTTCTGTCACACCTGATGTCACACCTGATGTCACACATTCTGTCACACCTGATGTCACACCTGATTAGAGGTCGACCGATATGGGTTTTTTATGGCCGATGCCGATGCCGATTTTTTACAGAATCAGGACAGCCGATGGCCGATATATGATGCCGATTTTTTTTTGCCGATATATTTGGCTGGTTTTCTTTTTTTCCTCCATCTGATAAAATATAACAATTTAATAATAACAAATAATACACAAAATGTCTTAACTTAAGTAAACATTTATTGAACAACACTTATGGTCTGTCTCTCCAATTTGCACTTTGTGTCTTCACTGCAGTGCATATTTCATTTTGTGCATGATGGTTAATAGTAGTAATAGTGCAGGGCTCAAAACCTTTTAAGCATCTTTCAAAAACTGTCCTAAAGCATGTTTTTTATTTATGTTTGTTGACAGACACTGTTACAAGCTATATGGCCATAATCTAATTGATCAAAAAATAATAATAACTTTGTTCACTCGTATTACACATCCTGCTGCTCACATCTGCTGCGGACTACACACAGGCCAGTGACGTCATAGACGCGATGTAGGACCCATAGACCGTAGAGACGTTTCATGAGGAAGTGAACTTTTTGCTAAATGTTTCGACAAATTGCTCGTGTTTCCGCCCTCACATTCAAACTTGCACTTATGACAAGCATTGTCAGCATCAACTCTAGTAAATTGTAATCACGCTTTATAAGTTTAGTTTTCTCCGTCACAGTTACTAAGAGCAGAAGCTCTGTGTGTGTCTGCGCTGCAGCAGTGTGTATGTGAGAGCTGCTCCGCCCCGCACGCAGCTAACGTCACCTACGGAGAGAAATTCTCCGTTACCAAAAACAGAATTGATAACGTCGGAGCATTTCATATCTAACCAATTAAATACATAGGGCTTTGAAAGAGAAGAATTTAAGCCTACCGGTTTCTCCCGGCAGAATGACAATTTGATTGACACACAAGGGGCGGTGTCACACGTGTTCCACAGCAACAACAACACCGGGCTGCCCGCAGATGTGCCTGCTTGATAATCGGCCTAATATGCTCAGGCATCGGCCGATGCCGATTATGAAAAAATGTCAAATAATCGGCCCGATTAATCGGCCGACCGATGAATCGGTCGACCTCTACACCTGATGTCACACCTGATGTCACACCTGATGTCACACCTGATGTCACACCTTCTGTCACACCTGATGTCACACCTCTGTCACACCTGAGTCACACCTGATGTCACACCTGATGTCACACCTCTGTCACACCTGATGTCACACCTGTCCCCACCTTGTCCACCTGATGTCACACCTTGTCACACCTTTGTCACACCTGATGTCACACCTTGTCACACCCTTTTCACACCTTGTCACACCTGATGTCACACCTTTTCCCCCTTTCCCCCCTTCCCCGATGTCACACCTTTTTCCCCCACACCTTTGTCACACCTTGTCACACCTTTGTCACACTTGTAACCCTTTCACACCTTTGTCACACCTTGTCACACCTTTGTCCAAACCGAATTTCCCCCCCCAACCCTTTTTCCCCCAAAAACCCCCTTTTTTACCGATTCCTTTTTTCGGTTTTTTTCCCCAAAAAACCATTTTCCCTAAAATTTTTTCCCTTTCCCCCCTATTAAAAAATTAAATTCCCCAAATTTCCCATTTTTCCTTTTAAATTTATGAAATTAACGGGTTTAATTTTAAATTTTCACCCCTCCTTTGCAAATTTTTTTAAATTTTTTGGCAACCTTTACAACAAAAGCCAAACTTTTTAAAAAAAATTTTTTTTTGACAACCTGTTCAACCCTTTAACCCAAAGCCCCCTTTAAAAAGATGTAAACCCGGGACCTTTGGGGAAAAAACCCCCCCCTTCCTTTTCCCCCTAACCCATTAAAAAAACCCCTTTGAAAAAATTTTGTAAATTTTTAAAATTTTTTCCCCCTTTTTTTTTTCCCCTAAACCCCGACAACTTGTTTTCCCTTTTAATTTTGTAATTTTTGGCCCCCCCCTTTGTCCCGGAAACCTTTTAAGATGTCCCCCGGGCCTTTACCCCAAAAAACTTTAAAAAAAATTTAACACTTTTTCCCCCAAAAAAGTTAAAAAGGGGTTTTCCCCCGTTTCCCCAAACAAGTGCCCCCGGGGGCCCTTTTTCCCCAAAACCCCCTCCCACCCTTTGAAAAGGAAAACCCCCACCCCGGAACCCCCTTAATGGAAATTTCCCCCCCACCGATGAACCCGTCCCCCCCTTTTCCCCATTAACCCATTAACCCCTTTTCCCTTTCCCCCCCGTCCCCCCTTTTCACCCTTTTCCCCCCTTTCCCCCTTTCCCCCCTTTTCCCCCCTTTTCACACCTTTCCCCCCTTTCCCCCTTGTCACACCTTGTCACACCTTCACCTTCTGTCACACCTTGTCACACCTTGTCACACCTGATGTCACACCTTTGTCACACCTGATGTCCACCTTTTGTCACACCATGTCACACCTTGTCCCCTTGTCACACCTTGTCACACCTTTTCCCCTTTTCACCCTTTTTCACCCTTGTCACACCTTGTCACACCCGATGTCACCCCCAAATGATGTCACACCTTGTCACACCTTGCACACCCTTTCCCCCTTTTGTCACACCTTTGTCACACCTGATGTCACACCTGATGTCACCCTTTTCACCCTTTCACCCTTTCACCCCTTTTTCACCCTTTAACCCCTTTTTCACCCTTTTTACCCTTTACCCGGGGGGCCCCCCCCCCCCTTTTCAATGGCCCCCTTTTCCCCTTTACATTTAAAAAATACACAAATTTCCAATTTTTTCCCCCACACCTTTTTGGGGCCCCATTTTTTTTTCCCCCGGCCCTTTTTTTTTCCCCGGGAAAAGGGTTTGTGCCGTTTTTTTAAAAAAAAAACCCCTTTTTTTTTTGTTTCCCTAAAACCCTTTTCCCTTTTTTAAATAAATAAAATTTTTAAAAAAAATTTTCCCCCAAAAATTTACTTTTTCCCCCTATGAACCTTTTGTCTTTAATGATTTGTCCCTTTTAAACCCCCTTTTCTTTTTCAAGTTAATTTTTTATTTTTTTTTCAAACTTTAAAAAATTAAACCCTTTAATTTGTCAATATTAACCCTTTTCCCCCTGATTCACACCTTGTCACCTTGCACACCGGGTACCTTGGGTTGGCCCCGAAAACCCCTTTTTAAAATGCCCGGCCCAAAACCTTTTTTCCCCCCTTAATTTTTTCCCTTTTTTACTATTAAAAAATTTAAAAAATTTTTTTTTTCTTAAACTTTTGAAAACCTTTTTCTGCCCAATTTATTTTGGGGCCCCCCGCAATATTTCCCCGGGAAATTTTTAAAAAAAAAATAAATACATTTTTTTAAAAAAAAAAAAAGGTTTTTTTTTTGGTTTTAAACACCGTTTCCCCAAAAAAATTTTTTAAAAAAATTTTTTTTTTTTTCCCCCAAAAAAACCCCCAAAAACCCTGAAAGGGAATTTTAAAACCCCCCCCGGTTTTAAAAATTTTTTTTGCCCATTTCGGGAATTTTTGGGGCCCCCCCCTTAAAATATGACAAAATTTACACCTTTTAAAATTTAACCGTTTTTAAATTTTTTTTTTGGACAAACCCCAACCTTGGGTTTTTACAATTAACTTTTCCCCCCACCCTTGGCCCCGGCCGTCCAAAAAATGTAATGGGCCCCTTTTAACCAAATTTAAGGGGTTTTTGAAAATTTCCAAAACCTTTTTCCCCAAATTAAATTTATTAAAAAAGGTCCCCTTTTTTAAAAAAACACCCGCCCAAAATTTGTTTTTGCCAATTCTGGCAAAAGGGTCCCCTAGAAAATTTTAACCCCCCCCCCCGCCCGGCACCCGGGGAAAATCCAAACCAACCCTTTTATTTGTCACATATTCAACCTTTTCAACCCTTTTTAAAAATTTACACCTTTTTCCCCGATGCAATGATGCACACCTTTTTCACACCTGTTCACACCCCACACCGGCCCCCAAAAATTTTTTTTTGGGGTTTTTTTTTCCCCAAAAAAAAAAAAAAATTAAAATTTTTTTTCATTTTTAACTTGTTACATTTGGGGGACACCCCAAGGCCGTACGTATAGCATGTGCCATAACTGCAGGTTTTGCATTTAAATTTCCCATTTTGTCAAGCATGGATAAGAGTATACCATAGTTTAGCCGTACGTTTAAGGAAGTCTTTTGTAATGTTTGGACACTGTCCGCCCGCCCCAACATACTCAAATTCTTCAAACATGTCACATTTCAACTAAATTTAACTTTGTTATTTTCTCCGCAAATGACAATGATTGACACCGGGGCGGTGTCACACTGTTAGCAACTCACACGCTGCCGCACCCTATAATCGCAATATGTCAGGAAATTCTCCGATTATGAAAACAATATGGATTAATCGGCCGACCATATCGTGACTCTAACCGATGTCACACCTGATGCTATATGATGATGATACTGATTTTACACTCTGTCACCTATTCACACCTGTGCAATGATCACATTTGTCACTACAAACCTGTCACACTGTTCACCGTCACACTGCAGACACCTTCTGCACACTGATGTCACACTTCGTCACACCTGATGCACCTATGTCACACGAGTACATTCTGTCCAACTGATGTCACATTATGTCAACATGATGTCACACTGATGTACTCTGATGTCACACCTCTGTCACCCTGAATGTCACACTTGTCACACCTGATGTCACACCTTTGTCACACCTGTGTCACAGTTACACTGATGTCACACCTGATGTCAACCTTTTTGTCACACCTTTGTAGCACCTCTGTCACACTGATGTCAACTGATGTCACACTGATGTCAACTCTGTCCACTGATGTCGCACCTATCGTCAACCTTATGTACACCTTCTGTCACACGATGATTTGCACACCTGATGTCTCACCTCTGTCACAACTGATGTCACACTTCTGTCACACCTGATGTCACCCCTGATGTCACACCGTGTCACACTGATTCACACCTTCTGTCACACCTGATGTCACACCTATGTCACACCTGCATGTCACACCTGATGTACACCTTTCACCTGTCACACCTTTGTCACACCTGATGTCACACCTGATGTCACACCTGATGTCACACCTGATGTCACACCTTCTGTCACACCTGATGTCACACCTGATGTCACACCTGATGTCACACCTTCTGTCACACCTGATGTCACACCTGATGTCACACCTGATGTCACACCTGATGTCACCCCTTTCCCATGTCACACCTGATGTCACACCTGATGTCACACCTGATGTCACACCTTCTGTCACACCTGATGTCACACCTTCTGTCACACCTGATGTCACACCTCTGTCACACCTGATGTCACACCTTTCTGTCACACCTTCTGTCACACCTGATGTCACACCTGATGTCACACATTCTGTCACACCTGATGTCACACCTGATTAGAGGTCGACCGATATGGGTTTTTTATGGCCGATGCCGATGCCGATTTTTTACAGAATCAGGACAGCCGATGGCCGATATATGATGCCGATTTTTTTTTTTGCCGATATATTTGGCTGGTTTTCTTTTTTTCCTCCATCTGATAAAATATAACAATTTAATAATAACAAATAATACACAAAATGTCTTAACTTAAGTAAACATTTATTGAACAACACTTATGGTCTGTCTCTCCAATTTGCACTTTGTGTCTTCACTGCAGTGCATATTTCATTTTGTGCATGATGGTTAATAGTAGTAATAGTGCAGGGCTCAAAACCTTTTAAGCATCTTTCAAAAACTGTCCTAAAGCATGTTTTTTATTTATGTTTGTTGACAGACACTGTTACAAGCTATATGGCCATAATCTAATTGATCAAAAAATAATAATAACTTTGTTCACTCGTATTACACATCCTGCTGCTCACATCTGCTGCGGACTACACACAGGCCAGTGACGTCATAGACGCGATGTAGGGACCCATAGACCGTAGAGACGTTTCATGAGGAAGTGAACTTTTGCTAAATGTTTCGACAAATTGCTCGTGTTTCCGCCCTCACATTCAAACTTGCACTTATGACAAGCATTGTCAGCATCAACTCTAGTAAATTGTAATCACGCTTTATAAGTTTAGTTTTCTCCGTCACAGTTACTAAGAGCAGAAGCTATGTGTGTGTCTGCGCTGCAGCAGTGTGTATGTGAGAGCTGCTCCGCCCCGCACGCAGCTAACGTCACCTACGGAGAGAAAATCTCCGTTACCAAAAACAGAATGATAACGTCGGAGCATTTCATATCTAACCAATTAAATACATAGGGCTTTGAAAGAGAAGAATTTAAGCCTACCGGTTTTCTCCGGCAGAATGACAATTTGATTGACACACAAGGGGCGGTGTCACACGTGTTCCACAGCAACAACAACACCGGGCTGCCCGCAGATGTGCCTGCTTGATAATCGGCCTAATATGCTCAGGCATCGGCCGATGCCGATTATGAAAAAATGTCAAATAATCGGCCCGATTAATCGGCCGACCGATGAATCGGTCGACCTCTACACCTGATGTCAGCACCTGATGTCACACCTGATGTCACACCTGATGTCACACCTTCTGTCACACTTTTGTCACACTGATGTCACACCTGATGTCACACCTGATGTCACACTTCTGTCACCCTGATGTCACCCCTGTCACACCTGATGTCACACCTGATGTCACACTGATGTCAACCTTCTGTCACACCCGATGTCACACCTTTGTCACACCTTGTCACATGATGTCACACCCTTTTCACACCTTTGTCAACCCGATGTCACACCCGATGTCAACCTTGTCACACCTTGTCACACCTGATGTCACACCTTCTGTCAATTGTCACACCTTTTGTCACACCTGATGTCCCACAACCTTCTGTCACACCTTTGTCACACCTGATGTCACACCTTGTACACCCGATGTCACACCTTCTTCACACCGATGTACACCTATGTCACACGTTTTTTGGGGAACCCGATGCCCCTTTTTAAATTTTTGCACACCTTTGTCCATTTTTGTAACCTTCTTTTTCCACCCGATTAAAAATTTTTTACACCATGTTTAACCTTGTACATTTTTAAAACCTTTGTCCCCGTTCCAAATTTTTCACCCTGTGTCCACTGAGTCCCCCTTTTTTTTCCATGATGGTTTTTAAAAAAGGCAGGGCCAAAACCTTTTTTTTCAAAATTTTCTGTTTTTTTTTTTCCCCCTGATTACATTTTTAACATTACACCCTTTTTCAACCCAGTACATATGCACACCTTCTGTCCCCATTCCCCCTTTTGTCCACCCGATGCAACCTTTTGTCCCCCTGATGTAATTTGTAATGAGTCAACCTGATTCAACCCCGAAATGTAATTTGTTCCCCCCCTGTTCACACCTTCTGTCCAAAAAATTAACCTTTGTCACTGATTCACACCTTTCTGTCACACTTCTGCCAACTACACACCAGCCAATTCGTCAACCGATGTACCCTGATTTGAGGTCGAGAATGGGTTTTTTATGGCGACCATGCCGTTTTTTACAAATCAGGGCAGCCATGGCCATATATGATCCGATTTTTTTTTCCCTAATTTGGCGGTTTTTTTTTTTTTCCTCCATTGTAAAAATTAACTTTTTAAAAAAAAAAAAAAATACACAAAATTCTTAACTTAAGTAAAAAAATTTATTAACAAATTATGGCTTTTAATTTGCACGTTCTTTCCGCAGTGCAATTTATTTTTTCAGGGTTAATGTAGAAAGTGCAGGGCTCAAACCCTTTTAAGCATCTTTAAAAATGTCCAAAATGTTTTTTTTTTATGTTGTTACAGGACACTGTTACAAGCCCCCCCAATATGCCATTTAATTGTCAAAATATTAACTTTGTCCCCCTGATTCACACCTTGTCACACTGTGCCAACCCCCACACCAGCCATGAGTCAACCGATGTAACCCCCTAAAACCGTGAACCTTTTCAAGAGTAACCTTTTTTCCAAAAAAATTCACACCCCGTGTCCCCTATTCAACTTTTTACACTTGTCACACCTTGTAATTTTTAACACCTTTTTTTTTTCCCCGTCCATTTAAGACAAACTCGTTTGTGCCACCGTTATTCTGCCCCCCCACGATAAAATATAAAAATTTTTAAAAAAAAACAAAAAGTCAAACTTTTTTAAAAACCAATTTTTAAAACAAGGGTTTGGGAATTTGCAGGTTTTCTTTTTTCCCAGAATTTACAATTTAAAAAAAACCAAAACTTTTAAGCAAAAAAAACTGCCCCAAAGATGTTTTTTATTTTTTTTGGCAAATGTTAAAGGATTGGCCAAATTTAAATTTAAAAAATTTAAATTTTTTTCCCCCCCTTAACCGGCACCGTGAACCCGGCCCGGGGTCAACGATGTAACCTTTGGGAACCTGATGAACTTTTTATGTCACACCCGTGTCCCCCCCTTCTTCAACTGATTACACTTGTCACACCTGATGTACACCTTTTGTTTATTGTCAATTCTGACACCCCTGTGTTTCTGTCACATGATGTAACTTGCACACCCAGTCACACCTTTTGTCAAAAAATGATGTCACCCTTTTTCAACCTTTCCCTTTTCTTTTAGAATTTGCCACCTTTTTCCCCGATGCAATGATGCACACCCTGTCACACCGTGTCCCCACCCACACCTCCCTGTCCCCCGTGTACCCTTCTGTACATGATGTCAACCCCATTCCACCTTCTGTTCCCCCTGATGTCACACCCTTTTCACCCCCCCTTCTGTCAACCTGATGTCACACCCTTGTCACACTGATGTCACACCCCTTTTCACACTGATGTCACACCTTTTGTCACACCTGATGTCACACCTGATGTCACACCCGATGTCAACCTTCTGTCACACCTGATGTACACCTTTTAAGAGTCAAACCGAATGGTTTTTAACCCCTTTTTCCCCCATGCCATTTACAAATTTTGACACCGATGCCATAAGAGCCACCGATTATGGGTTTTTTTTTTCCCCATCCCCATTTCCCATTTTTTACAAAATCAAAACCCATTGGGCCATTTTATGACCATTTTTTTTTTCCATTATTTGGTTTTTTTGGGTTTTTTTTTTTTTTTTATTGATAAAATTTTAACAATTTTAAAAAAAAATTCCAAAATGTTTAATTAGTTAAACATTTTTAAAAAACCCTTTTGGCTTCTTCAATTTACTTTGTGTTTCACTCGTGCTACATTTTTTGCGATTTAAAGTGTAAAAGGCAGGGCCAAAACCTTTTTAAAACTTTCAAAAAACTTCTAAAATGTTTTTTTTTTGTTTGTTCAAAACCTGTTACAACTTGCCCCTATAAATTGTAAAATATTAATTTTGTCACCCTTTTCAACCTGTGTCCCCCTGCAATAAACGGCCATAGTCATGAAGGATTTGTTACCCTGAGTAATTTCTAAAATTTAAAAAATTTTTTTAAGGAAAAATTGCCCCGGTTTCCCCCCAATTTAAATTGCCCCCTTTTTCACATTTTTCACACCAAAAAATCCCAAAATTTTTTTTTCCCTAAATTTAAGACGGCCGTGGGTTTGTGCCAAATTTTTTGGAAGTGGCCCCCACGATAAAATATAAAATTTTTAAAAACAAAAAATTAACTTTTTAATTTATTTAACTTTTAAAACTAGGGCTTTTAATTTGCCCCGGTTTCCCGAGCAATTTCATTTGATTGAAAAAAACGGGGCAACCTTTAACCCCAAAAACCCTGCCCAATTTTTTAACCCCATGTCACACCCCATGAATGATGTCAATTGCCATTTTGTCCACTGATTGGGGCACCTTTTTAACCGATGCCACCGATGTCACACCGATGCAATGATGCCACCTTCTGTCCCTGATTACATTTACATATTCACAAATTCCCTTTTACCTATGCACACCTTCTTCACACTGTGTCCACTGCACAACTTGTCAATTTTGTCACACTTTTACACCCTTTCAACCCGTTAACTTCTGTCCACCTGATGTCACCCTTTGGGGCACATATGTTTTTAAACCGATGCCACCGATTACATTTTGACACCGATGGCCCCCCAATGATGCCATTTTTTTTCCAAACCCGTTCCCCTTTTGTAAATTACAATTTTTTCCCCCTATTCACCTTCTTAACCCCAGTCCCCTTGACAAACCCTTTTTCCCTTCTTCACCTTTTGTCCACCCGAGTCCCCCTATTCCCCCTTTGTCCCCCTGATGTAATGATTAGAGGTCAAATTTTTTATCCATGCCAGCGTTTTTTTAAGTCAGGCAGCCATGGCCATATATGATCCATTTTTTTTTCGTATTTTGCTGGCTTTTTTTCCCCTCTGTAAAAAAAAACAAAATAATCAAAAAAACCAAAAGTTTTAACTTTAAGTAAACTTTATTTAAAAACCTTTGGTTGTTTCCAAAATTTCCTTTTTTTTTTCCGCTCAATTCATTTTTGCAGATGGGAATATAGTAATGTCAGGGGTAAATTTTAGTCTTTCAAAAAGCCAAAGCCTGTTTTTTATTGTTTTTAACCTTGACCCTAAGTACAAAATTGTTCAAAAAAATATGTCCCATTCACACCTTTCTGTAAGTGTACCCCTTTCTCCCCGATGAAATGATGAAAACCCGTGTCACACCTTTTCCCCCACCAAACCCTTTCCCCGATGTCCCCTTGTTTAAAAATTTTACACCATGAATTTTGTCAAATAAGGCCCTTTTCGGCCCACATGATGTACTTCCCCGGCACACCCAGTCACACCCGGGAAAATTTGTCACATTTGTCACCCTTCTTCAACCTATTCCAACCTTTGTTTAATTCTTTCCCCGAGTACATTTTCCCCTGTCACACCGTGTCCACGACACACCCTGCAACCTGTGTAACCTTTGTCACACCGATGCCATTTTGTCAACCGATTCCACCTTTGTCACACCTTTGTCACACCCGATGTCACCCTTTTCCCCCGATGTCACACCCTTTGTCCACCTGATGTCCCCCTCTGTCACACCCGTGTCACACCTTTGTCCCCCTGATGTCACACCCCTTTTTCACACCCTTTTCACCTTCTGTCAACCTTGTCACACCCGATGTACACCTGATGTCACACCTTCTGTCACACCCGATGTCACACCTGATTAAGGGCACCGATATTTTTTTATGGCCGATGCCGATGCCATTTTTTACAGAAAAGGACACCGATGGCCGTAATGATGCCATTTTTTTTCCCCATAATTTCTGGGTTTTCTTTTTTCCCCTCTGTAAATTAACTTTAATAATAAAAAATAAAACACAAAAAAACTTAACTTGTAAACTTTTTAAAAACCTTATGGGCTGTTCCCAAATTTGCACTTTTTGTCCACTGAGTGCATATTTTTTTGGCATGATGGTTTAAGAATAGGCAGGGCCAAAACCTTTTTTTTCAAAAATTTGCTGTTTTTTTTTTTTTCCACTGTTAAACAAAAATAAAAATTTATCAAAAAAAATTTTCTTGTTACCTTTTTTAAAAACCTGTGTCCCCTTTGCACTTTTCCACCAGTAATTTTTTTCCCGATGTAATAAGTGAAGTTTCAAGGGTAACCTTTTTGCAAATTTTCAAAAATTCCCCGTGTTTTTTTTTTTAAACCCTTTTTTCACTTATGCAACTTGTCAAATTTAATTTGTACCCTTTTAAATTTAATTTTCCCCCGTCAAGTTAACCCCAAGAGGCAGAAGGGTTTTTTTGCGTGCCGGCCGTTTTTAAGAACGCGCCACCGTAAGTCACCTTTTTTGGGGTTTTTTCCTCCAAAAAAAATTTTTCCCAATTTAATTAAAAAATAAAACAAAACTTTAAAAAAAAATTAAAACCTCGGGTTTTTCCCCAAAACAATTTATTTTTAAAAAGGGGCGGGTTTCAAAACTTTTTAACAACCAAAAAGGGGGCCCAGTTGTTTTTTGAAAGGCCAAATTTTCAGGGATGGCCATCCATTATAAAAAATTAAAAAATGGCCCGATTAATCGGCCACATGTCGGCACCCACCTGAGTCAACCGATGTACCCTGAGTAACCTGAGTAACCTTTGTAATGTTCACACCCCTGTCCCCTATTCAACTTTTATTTCAACCTTGTCACACCTTGTAATTGTACACCTTTTGTAATTCTGTCACACCCGAGCAACCTGTGTTTCTGTCACATTTTGTAACTTCGGCACACCCAGTCACACGAGAACCGTTCAACCCTTTTAACCGAGCAATTTTTTCAACCTATTCAACCTGAAAGGTACCACCTTTTTGGCACACCGTTTTTTCGCAAAACCGTGCCAAATGTGCCCCTTTTTTGCAAATTTGGCCCCTTTTTTTATTTTAAAAAATTAAAATTTTTAAAAAATAAACACAAATTTGTCACAAGTTACATTTACAAAATATGTCCCCTTTTTCCATTGCACCCTTGTCCAAATTTGGGCAACCTTTTGTCCCCCTGATGTAATTGTAATGAGTCAACCTTTTACACCCTTTCAACCCGTTAACAAAGTTTTTTTTTTCGTCCACCGATGTCACACCTTTTTCAATGATGCAACCCGATTACCCTTTTCCACTGATTACATTTTTCACACCCTTTTTCAACTAGTACATTTTGCACACCTTTTCACACCTGTGTCCACCCGATGCAACCTTTTGTCCCCCTTGTAATGATGTCACACCCTTTGTCCACCCTTTTCACATTTTTTGTCACAAAAAACCCCCCCGATGTCACACCTGATGTCACACCTTCTGTCACACCTGATGTCACACCTGATGTCACACCTGATGTCACACCTTTGGGGCACCGAAAGGGGTTTTTTTTTCCACCGATGCCATTTTTTACAGAAAAGGACACCGATGGCCATTTGTCCATTTTTTTTCCGATAATTTGGCTGGTTTTCTTTTTTTCCTCCACTGATAAAATTAACAATTTAATAATAACAAAAAAATACCAAAAAGTTTTTAAGAAACATTTTTGAACAACACATGGCTTTTCCAAATTTTTTTGCTTATGCTGTTTTCTTTTTCATGATTTAATATATAATATACCAAAATTTTAAGCATTTTCAAAAACTGTCCTAAAGCATGTTTTTTATTTATGTTTGTTAAGAATGTTACAAGCTATATGGCCATAATCTAATTGATCAAAAAAAAATAATAACTTTGTTCACTCGTATTACACATCCTGCTGCTCACATCTGCTGCGGACTACACACAGGCCAGTGACGTCATAGACGCGATGTAGGACCCATAGACCGTAGAGACGTTTCATGAGGAAGTGAACTTTTTGCTAAATGTTTCGACAAATTGCTCGTGTTTCCGCCCTCACATTCAAACTTGCACTTATGACAAGCATTGTCAGCATCAACTCTAGTAAATTGTAATCACGCTTTATAAGTTTAGTTTTCTCCGTCACAGTTACTAAGAGCAGAAGCTCTGTGTGTGTCTGCGCTGCAGCAGTGTGTATGTGAGAGCTGCTCCGCCCCGCACGCAGCTAACGTCACCTACGGAGAGAAATTCTCCCTTACCAAAAACAAATTGATAACGTCGGAGCATTTCATATCTAACCAATTAAATACATAGGGCTTTGAAAGAGAAGAATTTAAGCCTACCGGTTTCTCCCCGGGAGAATGACAATTTGATTGACACACAAGGGGCGGTGTCACACGTGTTCCACAGCAACAACAACACCGGGCTGCCCGCAGATGTGCCTGCTTGATAATCGGCCTAATATGCTCAGGCATCGGCCGATGCCGATTATGAAAAAATGTCAAATAATGGCCCGATTAATCGGCCGACCCCATGAATCGGTCGACCCCTACACCTGATGTCACACCTGATGTCACACCTGATGTCCCCCTTTTAATTTTTCACACCTGATGTCACACCTTTTGTCACACCTGATGTCACACCCGATGTCACACCTGATGTCACACCTTTGTCACACCTGATGTCACACCTTCTGTCACACCTTGTCCCCCTGATGTCACACCTGATGTCACACCTTCTGTCACACCTGATGTCACACCCGATGTCACACCTTCTGTCCACCCGATGTCACACCCTTTTGTCACACCTGATGTCACACCTTGTCACACCCGATGTCACACCCTTTTGTCACACCCGATGTCACACCTGATGTCACACCTTCTGTCCACCTGATGTCACACCTTGTACAACTGATGTCACACCTTCTGTTCCCCCTGATGTCACACCTTTGTCACATGATGCACACCTTTACAAATAGACACCGATGCCATTTGTCCACCTTCTGTCCCCCCTTTCCACTGATTACATATTACAATTCTGTCAACTAGTACATATTGACACCTATGGGTTTTTTATGGCCATGCCGTGCCATTTTTTAAGAATAGGAAGCCAGGCCAAAACCTTTTTTTTTCCAAATTTGGGTGGGTTTTTTTTTTTTTTGAAAAATTAAAAATTTTAAAAATAACAAATAAAACAAAAATTTTTAATTTAATAAAAATTTTTAACAACACATTCTGCTCTCCAAATTTTCCCGGCTTCACCAGGCATATTTTATTTTTTTGGGATGAGGAATAGAGTAAAGTCAGGGAAAACCTTTTAAATTTTCAAAAATTCCCCTGTTTTTTAATTTTTACGCACTTTACAAGCATTGGCCATAATCTAATTGTAAAAAATTAAAAATTTGTTCCCCGTTTTACATCCCGGCCACTCTGTGGGCTCCCAGGCCCGTGGTATAGAGCTGTGGCCCGACCCAGAACGTTTTATAGGAAAGGGAATTTTTCAAAACAAATTGCTCGGTTTCCCCCTACATTAAACTTGCCTTAGAAAGATTTAGCTAACTCTAGTAAATTGTAACACGCTTTAAAGTTTTTTTTCCCGCACAACAAACGGCTCGGTGTGCTGCGTACGGTTATGTAGGCTGCCCCCCCCGAGAGCTAACGCCCTACGGGAGAAATTTTCCCACCAAAAACGAATTTTAACCGGGGCACATATTAACCAAATTAAATCAACTTTAAAGAGAAGAAATTTTCCACCTTTTCCCCGAAAGACAATTTGTTACACACAACGGTGTCACACTTTCCACAGCAACCAAAACCGGGGGCCCCGATGTCCTGTTTTAATCGGCCCAATATGTCACATCGGCCGATGCCGGGAAAAATTAAATTTGAAAAAAAATGTCAAAAATTTAAAATTCCCCGGCCCGATTAATTTTTTTTTTTTTTTTTTTTTTTTTTTTTTTTTTTTTTTTTTTTTTTTTTTTTTTTTTTTTTTTTTTTTTTTTTTTTTTTTTTTTTTTTTTTTTTTTTTTTTTTTTTTTTTTTTTTTTTTTTTTTTTTTTTTTTTTTTTTTTTTTTTTTTTTTTTTTTTTTTTTTTTTTTTTTTTTTTTTTTTTTTTTTTTTTTTTTTTTTTTTTTTTTTTTTTTTTTTTTTTTTTTTTTTTTTTTTTTTTTTTTTTTTTTTTTTTTTTTTTTTTTTTTTTTTTTTTTTTTTTTTTTTTTTTTTTTTTTTTTTTTTTTTTTTTTTTTTTTTTTTTTTTTTTTTTTTTTTTTTTTTTTTTTTTTTTTTTTTTTTTTTTTTTTTTTTTTTTTTTTTTTTTTTTTTTTTTTTTTTTTTTTTTTTTTTTTTTTTTTTTTTTTTTTTTTTTTTTTTTTTTTTTTTTTTTTTTTTTTTTTTTTTTTTTTTTTTTTTTTTTTTTTTTTTTTTTTTTTTTTTTTTTTTTTTTTTTTTTTTTTTTTTTTTTTTTTTTTTTTTTTTTTTTTTTTTTTTTTTTTTTTTTTTTTTTTTTTTTTTTTTTTTTTTTTTTTTTTTTTTTTTTTTTTTTTTTTTTTTTTTTTTTTTTTTTTTTTTTTTTTTTTTTTTTTTTTTTTTTTTTTTTTTTTTTTTTTTTTTTTTTTTTTTTTTTTTTTTTTTTTTTTTTTTTTTTTTTTTTTTTTTTTTTTTTTTTTTTTTTTTTTTTTTTTTTTTTTTTTGGGGGGGGGGGGGGGGGGGGGGGGGGGGGGGGGGGGGGGGGGGGGGGGGGGGGGGGGGGGGGGGGGGGGGGGGGGGGGGGGGGGGGGGGGGGGGGGGGGGGGGGGGGGGGGGGGGGGGGGGGGGGGGGGGGGGGGGGGGGGGGGGGGGGGGGGGGGGGGGGGGGGGGGGGGGGGGGGGGGGGGGGGGGGGGGGGGGGGGGGGGGGGGGGGGGGGGGGGGGGGGGGGGGGGGGGGGGGGGGGGGGGGGGGGGGGGGGGGGGGGGGGGGGGGGGGGGGGGGGGGGGGGGGGGGGGGGGGGGGGGGGGGGGGGGGGGGGGGGGGGGGGGGGGGGGGGGGGGGGGGGGGGGGGGGGGGGGGGGGGGGGGGGGGGGGGGGGGGGGGGGGGGGGGGGGGGGGGGGGGGGGGGGGGGGGGGGGGGGGGGGGGGGGGGGGGCCGAAAACCGGAAAAGAAAATTTTTGGTTTCGAACCCTCCCCACAAAAACCCCCCCCCGGGGGTGTTCAAAACCCACCCTTTTAAATGGGTTTTTTTTTTTTTTAAAAAAAAAACCCCCTGAAATTTTTTCACACCTGAATGTTCCCCCCCACCCTGGGGGTTTTCAAACCCTTTTCCTGGGGGCCAAAAAAAAAAACCCCTTTATTTTTAAAATTAGGTTCGTTCTTCATTTTTTCATAATTTTATTTTTTTTTAATAATAAAATTTTAAAATCTTAAATTCTTAATTTAACATGTTACAACTTTGCTTTTAAAATTTTAAAATTTTATTATATATTAAACTTTCATTTAAACTTGTCAACGTAGACTTAAAGCCATGACAATTTAAAAGAACTAGTACTCGAAATATTTAAACTAAAAATTTTCCGATCAATCCTTACATCTGGAAATTTAACGTACCTAAGTAGATCTCCGTCGTTAAAAATTTTATGTGCCGCTCGTGTTTGGAATTCTCCCAAGGTAAGGAGAATTTTCCCAAAAATTTTGTGGCTTAAAACTAAAAACGGTTTCGAGAAATTTACTCCTTCCCAGAGTAATAAAAAAGCCGTTCCAAGTTTAAGCAAACCGCCCTGCATACGAATAACAGGGCTCCGTTCAAAAAATCGGCAACCGTTAACTGTAAACCGCACCCCTGAACATGTCACACGTCACACCTAGCACCTGATCCCTGATGTCACCTTTGTCACCCTGAGTCACCCTTGCACACCTGATGCACCTACCTGATCGTCCCTTTCACACCTGTTCCCCCTTGTCACACCTTGTCACCCTGATGTCACACCTTCACCCTCTGTCACACCTTGTACACCTCTGTCACACCTTTGTCACACCGATGTCACACCTATGTCACACCTCTGTCACACCATGTCACACCTCTGTCACCCTTCTGTCACACCTTGTCACACCTCTGTCACACCTTTCACACCTGATGTCACACCTTGTCACACCTTGTCACCCTGTGTCACACCTCTGTCACACCTGATGTCACACCTGATGTCACACCTTGTCACACTCTTACACCTTCACCTCTGTCACACCTTCACACCTGATGTCACACCTTCTGTCACACCTGATGTCACACCTGTGTCACCCTTTTGTCACCCTATGTCACCCACTACACCTTCTGTCACCGATTCACACCTCTGTCACCCTGATGTCACACCTTCTCACACCGATGTCACACCTTTCACACCTTGTCACACCTCTGTCACACCTGATGTCACACCTTGTCACACCTGATGTCACACTTCAACCCTTCCACCTATGTCACACCTATGTCACACCTTTACCTTGTCACACCTTGTAGCACCTGATGTCACCTTTTTCTCTGTCACACCTGATTCCCTTTAACGTGACCTGATTACCCTTTTCCATTTTCACTTTGTCCCCTTTTCACATAACCGATTATTCATAACCTGTCACCTTGTCAACTTGTACACATTTCTACCAATTCACCTTTGTCTCACTAGTACCTTTGCACTTTTTAAAACCCCCCCTTAACCTTTTAAAACCTTCTCACTGTTACCTGTGTACCCTGTCAACCTTTGACACCTTCGTCCACTATGTCAACCTTGTCACACCTGATGTCCACCATGTCACACCCACCTGCCACTTACACCTTGTCACACCTTGTCCACCTTGTCACACCTGTCACACCTTGTCACACCGTCCTCACCATGTCACCCTTGTCCACCATGTCACACCTGATGTCACACCTTCTGTCACCCTTGCACACCTTTTCACACCTTTCAACCTGACCTGTCACACCTTGCAACCTTCTTCACACCGATGTCCACTGTCCATTCCCCTTTGTACACCATTGTTTCACAATGCATGTCACCGAGCAATTTTAAACGAACGTTATTTGCCTTTTTTACCATCATTTGTGTTTTATCATTATAGTAAATTTTAAAATATTCAACTGTCTTAATTATAACATTTATAACAACACTATACAATGTCTTACATTAGATATTTTCACACATATCTTTTTCATTTTCATATATCTACCAGTCTTTATCTTTCAGACGTTAACATGTTTAACTTTTAAGAACTTTAAAACTTTGCTATTTATTATCACTATGTCAACTGTTCACTATATACCATATTGATCATCAAGTATACAACTTTAGTACGTATTAACTGTGTAACCATGCCACACGTTCATGAGCAACTTTCATGTCACAATGTCAGGTTCGCCACTAATTAACTACTTTAAAATTGTCGTTCCCCACAAATTAACGCTTTATACATCATTGTCACTCACTATAATGAAACCTTTGTTTCCTCCGCAGTACTGAGGAAGCTTCCAGACGCTGCAACGTACGGAGAGTTCACCCGTACGCAAAGTCATGATACGCGACTTTCTTACCAATAAAGACATAGTGACAATTTACTACCATTTATCCGAGCATGAAGGATTTTTACCGATTACACAGCGAGACAATTGATGCCCTATATGTGCCGTGATATGTAAGTTTTCTTTTTTTCCTCCATCTGTAAAATATACAATTTAATAATGCAAAACACAAAATGTCTAACTTAAGAAACATATGACAAATTATGGTCTGTCTCTCCAATTTGCACTTGTGTCTTCACTGCAGTGCATATTTCATTTTGTGCATGATGGTTAATAGTAGTAATAGTGCAGGGCTCAAAACCTTTTAAGCATCTTTCAAAAACTGTCCTAAAGCATGTTTTTTATTTATGTTTGTTGACAGACACTGTTACAAGCTATATGGCCATAATCTAATTGATCAAAAAATAATAATAACTTTGTTCACGTCGTATTACACATCCTGCTGCTCACATCTGCTGCGGACTACACACAGGCCAGTGACGTCATAGACGCGATGTAGGACCCATAGACCGTAGAGACGTTTCATGAGGAAGTGAACTTTTTGCTAAATGTTTCGACAAATTGCTCGTGTTTCCGCCCTCACATTCAAACTTGCACTTATGACAAGCATTGTCAGCATCAACTCTAGTAAATTGTAATCACGCTTTATAAGTTTAGTTTTCTCCGTCACAGTTACTAAGAGCAGAAGCTCTGTGTGTGTCTGCGCTGCAGCAGTGTGTATGTGAGAGCTGCTCCGCCCCGCACGCAGCTAACGTCACCTACGGAGAGAAATTCTCCGTTACCAAAAACAGAATTGATAACGTCGAGCATTTCATATCTAACCAATTAAATACATAGGGCTTTTGAAAGAGAAGAATTTAAGCCTACCGGTTTCTCCCGGCAGAATGACAATTTGATTGACACACAAGGGGCGGTGTCACACGTGTTCCACAGCAACAACAACACCGGGCTGCCCGCAGATGTGCCTGCTTGATAATCGGCCTAATATGCTCAGGCATCGGCCGATGCCGATTATGAAAAAATGTCAAATAATCGGCCCGATTAATCGGCCGACCGATGAATCGGTCGACCTCTACACCTGATGTCACACCTGATGTCACACCTGATGTCACACCTGATGTCACACCTGCTGTCACACCTGATGTCACACCTCTGTCACACCTGATGTCACACCTGATGTCACACCTGATGTCACACCTTCTGTCACACCTGATGTCACACCTTCTGTCACACCTGATGTCACACCTGATGTCACACCTTCTGTCACACCTGATGTCACACCTGATGTCACACCTTCTGTCACACCTGATGTCACACCTGATGTCACACCTGATGTCACACCTGCTGTCACACCTGATGTCACACCTCTGTCACACCTGATGTCACACCTGATGGTCACACCTGTATGTCACACCTGATGTCACACCTTATGTCACACCTCTGTCACCTATGTCACACCTTCACACCTCTGACACCTTCTGTCACACCTGATGTCACACCTGATGTCACACCTGATGTCACACCTTCTGTCACACTATGTCACACCTGATGTCACACCTGATGTCACACCTTCTGTCACACCTGATGTCACACCTGATGTCACACCTGATGTCACACCTCTGTCACACCGATGTCACACCTGATGTCACACCTTTGTCACACCATGTCACACCTTCTGTCACACCTGATGTCACCTGATGTCACACCTTTGTCACCCTGATGTCACACCTCTGTCACACCTTCTGTCACACCTTCTGTCCACCTTGTCACGATTTAACCTCTGTCACACCTTGTCACACCTGATGTCACACCTGATGTCACACCTTTGTCACACCTGATGTCACACCGATGTCACACCTATGTCACACCTCTGTCACACCTGATGTCACACCTATGTCCACCTTCTGTACACCTTGTCACACCTTTGTCACACCTGATGTCACACCTTGTCACACCTTTTCACACCTGATGTCACACCTGATGTCACACTGATGTCACACCTATGTCACACCTGATCACCCTTGTACACCTGATGTCACACCTGATGTCACACCTTCTGTCCCTTTACACCTTGTCACACCTGATGTCACACCTGATGTCACCTTCTGTCACATTCTGTCACACCTTGTCCACTTTGTCACACTGATGTCACACTGATGTCACACCTGATGTCAACCTTCTTACACCTTGTCACACCGATGTCAACATTTACACGATGTCATACTTTAAAGGGACCGATAGGTTTTTTAGGCAATGGTGCCGATTAGAATCGGACCCTGCCGATATATGTGCGATTTTTTTTGGATAATTGGCTGTTTTTTTCCCCTTATAAATATAACAATTTCATAAAACAAATAATACAAATGTTTAACTTAAAAATTATGCTAACCACTTATTCTGTTTCCCAAATTTTCATTGTCTTCACTGCGTGCAATTTTTTTTGCAAGGCTAAAAGATAGTGCAGCTCAAAACCTTTATTCAAATGTCCTAAGCTGTTATATATTTTTGCGAATGACAAGCTATTGGCCAAATCTAATTCAATATAAACTTTCACATACACACTGCTGCTCACACCTTTGACTACACCGCCAGTGACTAGTAGACGCGATGTATGGCATGCCGACTTTGAAATGATTTAAATGCTTCGACATTCCGTTCCCTCAATTCAACTTCACTTATACACATTGTCAACTACTTATAATTGTAACACTTTATAATTTGTTTCTCGTCACATTAAGCGACTCTGGTTCCCCGCTGCACTGTTGTAGGGCTGCCCCCCCGCCACTAGTCACACAAGGTCCCGTACAAAACAGATTGAAAATCGGCATTCATTCAACATAACATAGGTTTGAAAAGAATTTCACCACCGGTTTCCCCGCGAAGATATTGATTACACCAGGCCGTGTCAACTGTTCACACAACACACCTGCTGCCCCTTGCCTTTACACCCTAATGCTCAGGCATCGGCCGATCCATATGTCAAATTCTCATCCCCGATTATCGCCGACCATGATCGTCCACACCTGATGTCACACCTGAGTCACACCTGATGTCACACCTTCTGTCACACCTGATGTCACACCTTCTGTCACACCTGATGTCACACCTTCTGTCACACCTGATGTCACACCTGATGACACACCTGATGTCACCACCTTCGTCACACACCTGATGTCACACCTGATGTCACACCTTCTGTCACACCTGATGTCACACCTTATGTCACACCTTATGTCACACCTGATGTCACACCTGATGTCACACCTTCTGTCACACCTGATGTCACACCTGATGTCACAACTGATGTCACACCTGATGTCACACCTTCTGTCACACCTGATGTCACACCTTCTGTCACACCTGATGTCACACCTGATGTCACACCTGATGTCACACCTTCTGTCTCACCTGATGTCACACCTTCTGTCACACCTTCTGTCACACCTCTGTCACAACTGATGTCACACCTTCTGTCACACCTTCTGTCACACCTGATGTCACACCTGATGTCACACATTCTGTCACACCTGATGTCACACCTGATTAGAGGTCGACCGATATGGGTTTTTTATGGCCGATGCCGATGCCGATTTTTTACAGAATCAGGACAGCCGATGGCCGATATATGATGCCGATTTTTTTTTGCCGATATATTTGGCTGGTTTTCTTTTTTTCCTCCATCTGATAAAATATAACAATTTAATAATAACAAATAATACACAAAATGTCTTAACTTAAGTAAACATTTATTGAACAACACTTATGGTCTGTCTCTCCAATTTGCACTTTGTGTCTTCACTGCAGTGCATATTTCATTTTGTGCATGATGGTTAATAGTAGTAATAGTGCAGGGCTCAAAACCTTTTAAGCATCTTTCAAAAACTGTCCTAAAGCATGTTTTTTATTTATGTTTGTTGACAGACACTGTTACAAGCTATATGGCCATAATCTAATTGATCAAAAAATAATAATAACTTTGTTCACTCGTATTACACATCCTGCTGCTCACATCTGCTGCGGACTACACACAGGCCAGTGACGTCATAGACGCGATGTAGGACCCATAGACCGTAGAGACGTTTCATGAGGAAGTGAACTTTTTGCTAAATGTTTCGACAAATTGCTCGTGTTTCCGCCCTCACATTCAAACTTGCACTTATGACAAGCATTGTCAGCATCAACTCTAGTAAATTGTAATCACGCTTTATAAGTTTAGTTTTCTCCGTCACAGTTACTAAGAGCAGAAGCTCTGTGTGTGTCTGCGCTGCAGCAGTGTGTATGTGAGAGCTGCTCCGCCCCGCACGCAGCTAACGTCACCTACGGAGAGAAATTCTCCGTTACCAAAAACAGAATTGATAACGTCGGAGCATTTCATATCTAACCAATTAAATACATAGGGCTTTGAAAGAGAAGAATTTAAGCCTACCGGTTTCTCCCGGCAGAATGACAATTTGATTGACACACAAGGGGCGGTGTCACACGTGTTCCACAGCAACAACAACACCGGGCTGCCCGCAGATGTGCCTGCTTGATAATCGGCCTAATATGCTCAGGCATCGGCCGATGCCGATTATGAAAAAATGTCAAATAATCGGCCCGATTAATCGGCCGACCGATGAATCGGTCGACCTCTACACCTGATGTCACACCTGATGTCACACCTGATGTCACACCTGATGTCACACCTGATGTCACACCTTCTGTCACACCTGATGTCACACCTGATGTCACACCTGATGTCACACCTTCTGTCACACCTGATGTCACACCTCTGTCACACCTGATGTCACACCTGATGTCACACCTGATGTCACACCTTCTGTCACACCTGATGTCACACCTTCTGTCTCACCTGATGTCACACCTGATGTCACACCTGATGTCACACCTTCTGTCACACCTGATGTCACACCTGATGTCACACCTGATGTCACACCTGATGTCACACCTTATGTCACACCTTCTGTCACACCTTATGTCACACCTTCTGTCACACCTGATGTCACACCTTCTGTCACACCTTATGTCACACCTTCTGTCACACCTGATGTCACACCTGATGTCACACCTGATGTCACACCTGATGTCACACCTGATGTCACACCTGATGTCACACCTGATGTCACACCTTCTGTCACACCTTCTGTCACACCTGATGTCACACCTTCTGTCACACCTGATGTCACACCTTCTGTCACACCTGATGTCACACCTTCTGTCACACCTGATGTCACACCTTCTGTCACACCTGATGTCACACCTGTCACACCTTATGTCACACCTTCTGTCACACCTGATGTCACACCTGATGTCACACCTTCTGTCACACCTTCTGTCACACCTGATGTCACACCTGATGTCACACCTTCTGTCACACCTGATGTCACACCTTCTGTCACACCTGATGTCACACCTGATGTCACACCTTCTGTCACACCTTCTGTAACACCTTCTGTCACACCTGATGTCACACCTGATGTCACACCTTCTGTCACACCTGATGTCACACCTTCTGTCACACCTTCTGTCACACCTTCTGTCACACCTGATGTCACACCTGATGTCACACCTGATGTCACACCTTCTGTCACACCTGATGTCACACCTGATGTCACACCTGATGTCACACCTTCTGTCACACCTGATGTCACACCTGATGTCACACCTTCTGTAACACCTTCTGTCACACCTGATGTCACACCTGATGTCACACCTTCTGTCACACCTGATGTCACACCTTCTGTCACACCTTCTGTCACACCTTCTGTCACACCTTCTGTCACACCTGATGTCACACCTGATGTCACACCTGATGTCACACCTTCTGTCACACCTGATGTCACACATTCTGTCACACCTGATGTCACACCTGATTAGAGGTCGACCGATATGGGTTTTTTATGGCCGATGCCGATGCCGATTTTTTACAGAATCAGGACAGCCGATGGCCGATATATGATGCCGATTTTTTTTTGCCGATATATTTGGCTGGTTTTCTTTTTTTCCTCCATCTGATAAAATATAACAATTTAATAATAACAAATAATACACAAAATGTCTTAACTTAAGTAAACATTTATTGAACAACACTTATGGTCTGTCTCTCCAATTTGCACTTTGTGTCTTCACTGCAGTGCATATTTCATTTTGTGCATGATGGTTAATAGTAGTAATAGTGCAGGGCTCAAAACCTTTTAAGCATCTTTCAAAAACTGTCCTAAAGCATGTTTTTTATTTATGTTTGTTGACAGACACTGTTACAAGCTATATGGCCATAATCTAATTGATCAAAAAATAATAATAACTTTGTTCACTCGTATTACACATCCTGCTGCTCACATCTGCTGCGGACTACACACAGGCCAGTGACGTCATAGACGCGATGTAGGACCCATAGACCGTAGAGACGTTTCATGAGGAAGTGAACTTTTTGCTAAATGTTTCGACAAATTGCTCGTGTTTCCGCCCTCACATTCAAACTTGCACTTATGACAAGCATTGTCAGCATCAACTCTAGTAAATTGTAATCACGCTTTATAAGTTTAGTTTTCTCCGTCACAGTTACTAAGAGCAGAAGCTCTGTGTGTGTCTGCGCTGCAGCAGTGTGTATGTGAGAGCTGCTCCGCCCCGCACGCAGCTAACGTCACCTACGGAGAGAAATTCTCCGTTACCAAAAACAGAATTGATAACGTCGGAGCATTTCATATCTAACCAATTAAATACATAGGGCTTTGAAAGAGAAGAATTTAAGCCTACCGGTTTCTCCCGGCAGAATGACAATTTGATTGACACACAAGGGGCGGTGTCACACGTGTTCCACAGCAACAACAACACCGGGCTGCCCGCAGATGTGCCTGCTTGATAATCGGCCTAATATGCTCAGGCATCGGCCGATGCCGATTATGAAAAAATGTCAAATAATCGGCCCGATTAATCGGCCGACCGATGAATCGGTCGACCTCTAAACCTGATGTCACACCTGATGTCACACCTGATGTCACACCTGATGTCACACCTGATGTCACACCTGATGTCACACCTGATGTCACACCTCTGTCACACCTGATGTCACACCTGATGTCACACCTGATGTCACACCTTCTGTCACACCTGATGTCACACCTTCTGTCACACCTGATGTTACACCTGATGTCACACCTGATGTCACACCTTCTGTCACACCTGATGTCACACCTGATGTCACACCTTCTGTCTCACCTGATGTCACACCTTCTGTCACACCTGATGTCACACCTCTGTCACAACTGATGTCACACCTTCTGTCACACCTGATGTCACACCTGATGTCACACCTTCTGTCACACCTGATGTCACACCTGATGACACACCTGATGTCACACCTGATGTCACACCTGATGTCACACCTTCTGTCACACCTGATGTCACACCTCTGTCACAACTGATGTCACACCTGATGTCACACCTTCTGTCACACCTTCTGTCACACCTTCTGTCACACCTGATGTCACACCTGATGTCACACATTCTGTCACACCTGATGTCACACCTGATTAGAGGTCGACCGATATGGGTTTTTTATGGCCGATGCCGATGCCGATTTTTTACAGAATCAGGACAGCCGATGGCCGATATATGATGCCGATTTTTTTTTGCCGATATATTTGGCTGGTTTTCTTTTTTTCCTCCATCTGATAAAATATAACAATTTAATAATAACAAATAATACACAAAATGTCTTAACTTAAGTAAACATTTATTGAACAACACTTATGGTCTGTCTCTCCAATTTGCACTTTGTGTCTTCACTGCAGTGCATATTTCATTTTGTGCATGATGGTTAATAGTAGTAATAGTGCAGGGCTCAAAACCTTTTAAGCATCTTTCAAAAACTGTCCTAAAGCATGTTTTTTATTTATGTTTGTTGACAGACACTGTTACAAGCTATATGGCCATAATCTAATTGATCAAAAAATAATAATAACTTTGTTCACTCGTATTACACATCCTGCTGCTCACATCTGCTGCGGACTACACACAGGCCAGTGACGTCATAGACGCGATGTAGGACCCATAGACCGTAGAGACGTTTCATGAGGAAGTGAACTTTTTGCTAAATGTTTCGACAAATTGCTCGTGTTTCCGCCCTCACATTCAAACTTGCACTTATGACAAGCATTGTCAGCATCAACTCTAGTAAATTGTAATCACGCTTTATAAGTTTAGTTTTCTCCGTCACAGTTACTAAGAGCAGAAGCTCTGTGTGTGTCTGCGCTGCAGCAGTGTGTATGTGAGAGCTGCTCCGCCCCGCACGCAGCTAACGTCACCTACGGAGAGAAATTCTCCGTTACCAAAAACAGAATTGATAACGTCGGAGCATTTCATATCTAACCAATTAAATACATAGGGCTTTGAAAGAGAAGAATTTAAGCCTACCGGTTTCTCCCGGCAGAATGACAATTTGATTGACACACAAGGGGCGGTGTCACACGTGTTCCACAGCAACAACAACACCGGGCTGCCCGCAGATGTGCCTGCTTGATAATCGGCCTAATATGCTCAGGCATCGGCCGATGCCGATTATGAAAAAATGTCAAATAATCGGCCCGATTAATCGGCCGACCGATGAATCGGTCGACCTCTAAACCTGATGTCACACCTGATGTCACACCTGATGTCACACCTGATGTCACACCTTCTGTCACACCTGATGTCACACCTCTGTCACACCTGATGTCACACCTGATGTCACACCTGATGTCACACCTTCTGTCACACCTGATGTCACACCTTCTGTCACACCTGATGTCACACCTGATGTCACACCTGATGTCACACCTTCT
The DNA here is from genome assembly GCA_916701645.2 of Sebastolobus alascanus. NCBI lineage: Eukaryota > Metazoa > Chordata > Actinopteri > Perciformes > Sebastidae > Sebastolobus > Sebastolobus alascanus. Next base: position 30,398 of record CAKAOJ020000410.1, read on the forward strand.
GTCACACCTGATGTCACACCTGATGTCACACCTTCTGTCTCACCTGATGTCACACCTTCTGTCACACCTGATGTCACACCTCTGTCACAACTGATGTCACACCTTCTGTCACACCTGATGTCACACCTGATGTCACACCTTCTGTCACACCTTCTGTCACACCTGATGTCACACCTGATGTCACACCTGATGTCACACCTTCTGTCACACCTGATGTCACACCTGATTAGAGGTCGACCGATACGGGTTTTTTATGGCCGATGCCGATGCCGATTTTTTACAGAATCAGGACAGCCGATGGCCGATATATGATGCCGATTTTTTTTTGCCGATATATTTGGCTGGTTTTCTTTTTTTCCTCCATCTGATAAAATATAACAATTTAATAATAACAAATAATACACAAAATGTCTTAACTTAAGTAAACATTTATTGAACAACACTTATGGTCTGTCTCTCCAATTTGCACTTTGTGTCTTCACTGCAGTGCATATTTCATTTTGTGCATGATGGTTAATAGTAGTAATAGTGCAGGGCTCAAAACCTTTTAAGCATCTTTCAAAAACTGTCCTAAAGCATGTTTTTTATGCTGATGTCACACCTGATGTCACACCTGATGTCATACCTGATGTCACACCTTCTGTCACACCTGATGTCACACCTCTGTCACACCTGATGTCACACCTGATGTCACACCTGATGTCACACCTTCTGTCACACCTGATGTCACACCTTCTGTCACACCTGATGTCACACCTGATGTCACACCTGATGTCACACCTTCTGTCACACCTGATGTCACACCTGATGTCACACCTGATGTCACACCTTCTGTCTCACCTGATGTCACACCTTCTGTCACACCTGATGTCACACCTCTGTCACAACTGATGTCACACCTTCTGTCACACCTTCTGTCACACCTGATGTCACACCTGATGTCACACATTCTGTCACACCTGATGTCACACCTGATTAGAGGTCGACCGATATGGGTTTTTTATGGCCGATGCCGATGCCGATTTTTTACAGAATCAGGACAGCCGATGGCCGATATATGATGCCGATTTTTTTTTGCCGATATATTTGGCTGGTTTTCTTTTTTTCCTCCATCTGATAAAATATAACAATTTAATAATAACAAATAATACACAAAATGTCTTAACTTAAGTAAACATTTATTGAACAACACTTATGGTCTGTCTCTCCAATTTGCACTTTGTGTCTTCACTGCAGTGCATATTTCATTTTGTGCATGATGGTTAATAGTAGTAATAGTGCAGGGCTCAAAACCTTTTAAGCATCTTTCAAAAACTGTCCTAAAGCATGTTTTTTATTTATGTTTGTTGACAGACACTGTTACAAGCTATATGGCCATAATCTAATTGATCAAAAAATAATAATAACTTTGTTCACTCGTATTACACATCCTGCTGCTCACATCTGCTGCGGACTACACACAGGCCAGTGACGTCATAGACGCGATGTAGGACCCATAGACCGTAGAGACGTTTCATGAGGAAGTGAACTTTTTGCTAAATGTTTCGACAAATTGCTCGTGTTTCCGCCCTCACATTCAAACTTGCACTTATGACAAGCATTGTCAGCATCAACTCTAGTAAATTGTAATCACGCTTTATAAGTTTAGTTTTCTCCGTCACAGTTACTAAGAGCAGAAGCTCTGTGTGTGTCTGCGCTGCAGCAGTGTGTATGTGAGAGCTGCTCCGCCCCGCACGCAGCTAACGTCACCTACGGAGAGAAATTCTCCGTTACCAAAAACAGAATTGATAACGTCGGAGCATTTCATATCTAACCAATTAAATACATAGGGCTTTGAAAGAGAAGAATTTAAGCCTACCGGTTTCTCCCGGCAGAATGACAATTTGATTGACACACAAGGGGCGGTGTCACACGTGTTCCACAGCAACAACAACACCGGGCTGCCCGCAGATGTGCCTGCTTGATAATCGGCCTAATATGCTCAGGCATCGGCCGATGCCGATTATGAAAAAATGTCAAATAATCGGCCCGATTTATCGGCCGACCGATGAATCGGTCGACCTCTACACCTGATGTCACACCTGATGTCACACCTGATGTCACACCTGATGTCACACCTGATGTCACACCTTCTGTCACACCTGATGTCACACCTCTGTCACACCTGATGTCACACCTGATGTCACACCTGATGTCACACCTGATGTCACACCTTCTGTCACACCTGATGTCACACCTCTGTCACACCTGATGTCACACCTGATGTCACACCTGATGTCACACCTTCTGTCACACCTGATGTCACACCTGATGTCACACCTTCTGTCACACCTGATGTCACACCTTCTGTCACACCTGATGTCACACCTGATGTCACACCTGATGTCACACCTTCTGTCACACCTGATGTCACACCTGATGTCACACCTTCTGTCTCACCTGATGTCACACCTTCTGTCACACCTGATGTCACACCTCTGTCACAACTGATGTCACACCTTCTGTCACACCTGATGTCACACCTGATGTCACACCTTCTGTCACACCTTCTGTCACACCTGATGTCACACCTGATGTAACACCTGATGTCACACCTTCTGTCACACCTGATGTCACACCTGATTAGAGGTCGACCGATACGGGTTTTTTATGGCCGATGCCGATGCCGATTTTTTACAGAATCAGGACAGCCGATGGCCGATATATGATGCCGATTTTTTTTTGCCGATATATTTGGCTGGTTTTCTTTTTTTCCTCCATCTGATAAAATATAACAATTTAATAATAACAAATAATACACAAAATGTCTTAACTTAAGTAAACATTTATTGAACAACACTTATGGTCTGTCTCTCCAATTTGCACTTTGTGTCTTCACTGCAGTGCATATTTCATTTTGTGCATGATGGTTAATAGTAGTAATAGTGCAGGGCTCAAAAGCTTTTAAGCATCTTTCAAAAACTGTCCTAAAGCATGTTTTTTATGCTGATGTCACACCTGATGTCACACCTGATGTCACACCTTCTGTCACACCTGATGTCACACCTGATGTCACACCTTCTGTCACACCTGATGTCACACCTTCTGTCACACCTGATGTCACACCTGATGTCACACCTGATGTCACACCTTCTGTCACACCTGATGTCACACCTGATGTCACACCTGATGTCACACCTTCTGTCTCACCTGATGTCACACCTGATGTCACACCTGATGTCACACCTGATGTCACACCTTCTGTCACACCTGATGTCACACCTTCTGTCACACCTGATGTCACACCTGATGTCACACCTTCTGTCACACCTGATGTCACACCTTCTGTCACACCTGATGTCACACCTGATGTCACACCTGATGTCACACCTTCTGTCACACCTGATGTCACACCTGATGTCACACCTGATGTCACACCTTCTGTCTCACCTGATGTCACACCTGATGTCACACCTGATGTCACACCTGATGTCACACCTTCTGTCACACCTGATGTCACACCTTCTGTCACACCTGATGTCACACCTCTGTCACAACTGATGTCACACCTTCTGTCACACCTTCTGTCACACCTGATGTCACACCTGATGTCACACCTTCTGTCACACCTGATGTCACACCTTCTGTCACACCTGATGTCACACCTTCTGTCTCACCTGATGTCACACCTTCTGTCACACCTGATGTCACACCTTCTGTCACACCTGATGTCACACCTCTGTCACAACTGATGTCACACCTTCTGTCACACCTTCTGTCACACCTGATGTCACACCTGATGTCACACATTCTGTCTCACCTGATGTCACACCTTCTGTCTCACCTGATGTCACACCTTCTGTCTCACCTGATGTCACACCTTCTGTCACACCTGATGTCACACCTCTGTCACAACTGATGTCACACCTTCTGTCACACCTTCTGTCACACCTGATGTCACACCTGATGTCACACATTCTGTCACACCTGATGTCACACCTGATTAGAGGTCGACCGATATGGGTTTTTTATGGCCGATGCCGATGCCGATTTTTTACAGAATCAGGACAGCCGATGGCCGATATATGATGCCGATTTTTTTTGCCGATATATTTGGCTGGTTTTCTTTTTTTCCTCCATCTGATAAAATATAACAATTTAATAATAACAAATAATACACAAAATGTCTTAACTTAAGTAAACATTTATTGAACAACACTTATGGTCTGTCTCTCCAATTTGCACTTTGTGTCTTCACTGCAGTGCATATTTCATTTTGTGCATGATGGTTAATAGTAGTAATAGTGCAGGGCTCAAAACCTTTTAAGCATCTTTCAAAAACTGTCCTAAAGCATGTTTTTTATTTATGTTTGTTGACAGACACTGTTACAAGCTATATGGCCATAATCTAATTGATCAAAAAATAATAATAACTTTGTTCACTCGTATTACACATCCTGCTGCTCACATCTGCTGCGGACTACACACAGGCCAGTGACGTCATAGACGCGATGTAGGACCCATAGACCGTAGAGACGTTTCATGAGGAAGTGAACTTTTTGCTAAATGTTTCGACAAATTGCTCGTGTTTCCGCCCTCACATTCAAACTTGCACTTATGACAAGCATTGTCAGCATCAACTCTAGTAAATTGTAATCACGCTTTATAAGTTTAGTTTTCTCCGTCACAGTTACTAAGAGCAGAAGCTCTGTGTGTGTCTGCGCTGCAGCAGTGTGTATGTGAGAGCTGCTCCGCCCCGCACGCAGCTAACGTCACCTACGGAGAGAAATTCTCCGTTACCAAAAACAGAATTGATAACGTCGGAGCATTTCATATCTAACCAATTAAATACATAGGGCTTTGAAAGAGAAGAATTTAAGCCTACCGGTTTCTCCCGGCAGAATGACAATTTGATTGACACACAAGGGGCGGTGTCACACGTGTTCCACAGCAACAACAACACCGGGCTGCCCGCAGATGTGCCTGCTTGATAATCGGCCTAATATGCTCAGGCATCGGCCGATGCCGATTATGAAAAAATGTCAAATAATCGGCCCGATTAATCGGCCGACCGATGAATCGGTCGACCTCTACACCTGATGTCACACCTGATGTCACACCTGATGTCACACCTGATGTCACACCTGATGTCACACCTTCTGTCACACCTGATGTCACACCTCTGTCACACCTGATGTCACACCTTCTGTCACACCTGATGTCACACCTTCTGTCACACCTGATGTCACACCTGATGTCACACCTGATGTCACACCTTCTGTCACACCTGATGTCACACCTGATGTCACACCTTCTGTCTCACCTGATGTCACACCTTCTGTCACACCTGATGTCACACCTCTGTCACAACTGATGTCACACCTTCTGTCACACCTGATGTCACACCTGATGTCACACCTTCTGTCACACCTTCTGTCACACCTGATGTCACACCTGATGTCACACCTGATGTCACACCTTCTGTCACACCTGATGTCACACCTGATTAGAGGTCGACCGATACGGGTTTTTTATGGCCGATGCCGATGCCGATTTTTTACAGAATCAGGACAGCCGATGGCCGATATATGATGCCGATTTTTTTTTGCCGATATATTTGGCTGGTTTTCTTTTTTTCCTCCATCTGATAAAATATAACAATTTAATAATAACAAATAATACACAAAATGTCTTAACTTAAGTAAACATTTATTGAACAACACTTATGGTCTGTCTCTCCAATTTGCACTTTGTGTCTTCACTGCAGTGCATATTTCATTTTGTGCATGATGGTTAATAGTAGTAATAGTGCAGGGCTCAAAACCTTTTAAGCATCTTTCAAAAACTGTCCTAAAGCATGTTTTTTATGCTGATGTCACACCTGATGTCACACCTGATGTCACACCTGATGTCACACCTGATGTCACACCTTCTGTCACACCTGATGTCACACCTGATGTCACACCTTCTGTCACACCTGATGTCACACCTTTGTCACACCTGATGTCACACCTGATGTCACACCTGATGTCACACCTTCTGTCACACCTGATGTCACACCTGATGTCACACCTTCTGTCTCACCTGATGTCACACCTTCTGTCACACCTGATGTCACACCTCTGTCACAACTGATGTCACACCTTCTGTCACACCTTCTGTCACACCTGATGTCACACCTGATGTCACACATTCTGTCACACCTGATGTCACACCTGATTAGAGGTCGACCGATATGGGTTTTTTATGGCCGATGCCGATGCCGATTTTTTACAGAATCAGGACAGCCGATGGCCGATATATGATGCCGATTTTTTTTTGCCGATATATTTGGCTGGTTTTCTTTTTTTCCTCCATCTGATAAAATATAACAATTTAATAATAACAAATAATACACAAAATGTCTTAACTTAAGTAAACATTTATTGAACAACACTTATGGTCTGTCTCTCCAATTTGCACTTTGTGTCTTCACTGCAGTGCATATTTCATTTTGTGCATGATGGTTAATAGTAGTAATAGTGCAGGGCTCAAAACCTTTTAAGCATCTTTCAAAAACTGTCCTAAAGCATGTTTTTTATTTATGTTTGTTGACAGACACTGTTACAAGCTATATGGCCATAATCTAATTGATCAAAAAATAATAATAACTTTGTTCACTCGTATTACACATCCTGCTGCTCACATCTGCTGCGGACTACACACAGGCCAGTGACGTCATAGACGCGATGTAGGACCCATAGACCGTAGAGACGTTTCATGAGGAAGTGAACTTTTTGCTAAATGTTTCGACAAATTGCTCGTGTTTCCGCCCTCACATTCAAACTTGCACTTATGACAAGCATTGTCAGCATCAACTCTAGTAAATTGTAATCACGCTTTATAAGTTTAGTTTTCTCCGTCACAGTTACTAAGAGCAGAAGCTCTGTGTGTGTCTGCGCTGCAGCAGTGTGTATGTGAGAGCTGCTCCGCCCCGCACGCAGCTAACGTCACCTACGGAGAGAAATTCTCCGTTACCAAAAACAGAATTGATAACGTCGGAGCATTTCATATCTAACCAATTAAATACATAGGGCTTTGAAAGAGAAGAATTTAAGCCTACCGGTTTCTCCCGGCAGAATGACAATTTGATTGACACACAAGGGGCGGTGTCACACGTGTTCCACAGCAACAACAACACCGGGCTGCCCGCAGATGTGCCTGCTTGATAATCGGCCTAATATGCTCAGGCATCGGCCGATGCCGATTATGAAAAAATGTCAAATAATCGGCCCGATTAATCGGCCGACCGATGAATCGGTCGACCTCTACACCTGATGTCACACCTGATGTCACACCTGATGTCACACCTGATGTCACACCTTCTGTCACACCTGATGTCACACCTCTGTCACACCTGAAGTCACACCTGATGTCACACCTGATGTCACACCTCTGTCACAACTGATGTCACACCTTCTGTCACACCTTCTGTCACACCTGATGTCACACCTGATGTAACACCTTCTGTCACACCTTCTGTAACACCTTCTGTCACACCTGATGTCACACCTGATGTCACACCTGATGTCACACCTCTGTCACACCTGATGTCACACCTTCTGTCACACCTTCTGTCACACCTGATGTCACACCTTCTGTCACACCTTCTGTCACACCTGATGTCACACCTTCTGTCACACCTGATGTCACACCTGATGTCACACCTCTGTCACACCTGATGTCACACCTTCTGTCACACCTGATGTCACACCTGATGTCACACCTGATGTCACACCTGATGTCACACCTTCTGTCACACCTGATGTCACACCTGATGTCACACCTTCTGTCACACCTGATGTCACACCTGATGTCACACCTGATGTCACACCTTCTGTCACACCTTCTGTCACACCTTCTGTCACACCTGATGTCACACCTTCTGTCTCACCTGATGTCACACCTTCTGTCACACCTGATGTCACACCCGATGTCACACCTGATGTCACACCTTCTGTCTCACCTGATGTCACACCTGATGTCACACCTGATGTCACACCTTCTGTCACACCTTCTGTCACACCTGATGTCACACCTTCCGTCACACCTTCTGTCACACCTTCTGTCACACCTTCTGTCACACCTGATGTCACACCTTCTGTCACACCTGATGTCACACCTGATGTCACACCTTCTGTCACACCTGATGTCACACCTTCTGTCACACTTGATGTCACACCTGATGTCACACCTGATGTCACACCTTCTGTCTCACCTGATGTCACACCTGATGTCACACCTGATGTCACACCTTCTGTCACACCTTCTGTCACACCTTATGTCACACCTTCTGTCACACCTGATGTCACACCTTCTGTCACACCTTATGTCACACCTGATGTCACACCTGATGTCATACCTTCTGTCACACCTGATGTCACACCTGATGTCACACCTTCTGTCACACCTTCTGTCACACCTGATGTAACACCTGATGTCACACCTTCTGTCACACCTGATGTCACACCTTCTGTCACACCTGATGTCACACCTGATGTCACACCTTCTGTCACACCTTCTGTAACACCTTCTGTCACACCTGATGTCACACCTGATGTCACACCTTCTGTCACACCTTCTGTCACACCTTCTGTCACACCTTCTGTCACACCTGATGTCACACCTGATGTCACACCTGATGTCACACCTTCTGTCACACCTGATGTCACACATTCTGTCACACCTGATGTCACACCTGATTAGAGGTCGACCGATATGGGTTTTTTATGGCCGATGCCGATGCTGATTTTTTACAGAATCAGGACAGCCGATGGCCGATATATGATGCCGATTTTTTTTTGCCGATATATTTGGCTGGTTTTCTTTTTTTCCTCCATCTGATAAAATATAACAATTTAATAATAACAAATAATACACAAAATGTCTTAACTTAAGTAAACATTTATTGAACAACACTTATGGTCTGTCTCTCCAATTTGCACTTTGTGTCTTCACTGCAGTGCATATTTCATTTTGTGCATGATGGTTAATAGTAGTAATAGTGCAGGGCTCAAAACCTTTTAAGCATCTTTCAAAAACTGTCCTAAAGCATGTTTTTTATTTATGTTTGTTGACAGACACTGTTACAAGCTATATGGCCATAATCTAATTGATCAAAAAATAATAATAACTTTGTTCACTCGTATTACACATCCTGCTGCTCACATCTGCTGCGGACTACACACAGGCCAGTGACGTCATAGACGCGATGTAGGACCCATAGACCGTAGAGACGTTTCATGAGGAAGTGAACTTTTTGCTAAATGTTTCGACAAATTGCTCGTGTTTCCGCCCTCACATTCAAACTTGCACTTATGACAAGCATTGTCAGCATCAACTCTAGTAAATTGTAATCACGCTTTATAAGTTTAGTTTTCTCCGTCACAGTTACTAAGAGCAGAAGCTCTGTGTGTGTCTGCGCTGCAGCAGTGTGTATGTGAGAGCTGCTCCGCCCCGCACGCAGCTAACGTCACCTACGGAGAGAAATTCTCCGTTACCAAAAACAGAATTGATAACGTCGGAGCATTTCATATCTAACCAATTAAATACATAGGGCTTTGAAAGAGAAGAATTTAAGCCTACCGGTTTCTCCCGGCAGAATGACAATTTGATTGACACACAAGGGGCGGTGTCACACGTGTTCCACAGCAACAACAACACCGGGCTGCCCGCAGATGTGCCTGCTTGATAATCGGCCTAATATGCTCAGGCATCGGCCGATGCCGATTATGAAAAAATGTCAAATAATCGGCCCGATTAATCGGCCGACCGATGAATCGGTCGACCTCTACACCTGATGTCACACCTGATGTCACACCTGATGTCACACCTGATGTCACACCTGATGTCACACCTGATGTCACACCTGATGTCACACCTTCTGTCACACCTGATGTCACACCTTCTGTCACACCTGATGTCACACCTGATGTCACACCTGATGTCACACCTGATGTCACACCTTCTGTCACACCTGATGTCACACCTGATGTCACACCTGATGTCACACCTTCTGTCTCACCTGATGTCACACCTTCTGTCACACCTGATGTCACACCTCTGTCACAACTGATGTCACACCTTCTGTCACACCTTCTGTCACACCTGATGTCAAACCTGATGTCACACATTCTGTCACACCTGATGTCACACCTTCTGTCACACCTGATGTCACACCTGATGTCACACCTTCTGTCACACCTGATGTCTCACCTGATGTCACACCTTCTGTCACAACTGATGTCACACCTTCTGTCACACCTTCTGTCACACCTGATGTCACACCTGATGTCACACCTTCTGTCACACCTTCTGTAACACCTTCTGTCACACCTGATGTCACACCTGATGTCACACCTGATGTCACACCTCTGTCACACCTGATGTCACACCTTCTGTCACACCTTCTGTCACACCTTCTGTCACACCTTCTGTCACACCTGATGTCACACCTGATGTCACACCTGATGTCACACCTCTGTCACACCTGATGTCACACCTTCTGTCACACCTGATGTCACACCTGATGTCACACCTGATGTGACACCTTCTGTCACACCTGATGTCACACCTGATGTCACACCTTCTGTCACACCTGATGTCACACCTGATGTCACACCTGATGTCACACCTTCTGTCACACCTGATGTCACACCTTCTGTCACACCTGATGTCACACCTGATGTCACACCTGATGTCACACCTTCTGTCACACCTTCTGTCATACCTTCTGTCACACCTGATGACACACCTTCTGTCTCACCTGATGTCACACCTTCTGTCACACCTGATGTCACACCCGATGTCACACCTTCTGTCTCACCTGATGTCACACCTGATGTCACACCTTCTGTCTCACCTGATGTCACACCTGATGTCACACCTGATGTCACACCTTCTGTCACACCTTCTGTCACACCTGATGTCACACCTTCTGTCACACCTTCTGTCACACCTGATGTCACACCTTCTGTCACACCTTCTGTCACACCTGATGTCACACCTTCTGTCACACCTGATGTCACACCTTCTGTCACACCTTCTGTCACACCTGATGTCACACCTTCTGTCACACCTGATGTCACACCTGATGTCACACCTTCTGTCACACCTGATGTCACACCTGATGTCACACCTTCTGTCACACCTTCTGTCACACCTTCTGTCACACCTTATGTCACACCTTCTGTCACACCTGATGTCACACCTTCTGTCACACCTTATGTCACACCTTCTGTCACACCTGATGTCACACCTGATGTCACACCTTCTGTCACACCTGATGTCACACCTGATGTCACACCTTCTGTCACACCTTCTGTCACACCTGATGTAACACCTGATGTCACACCTTCTGTCACACCTGATGTCACACCTTCTGTCACACCTGATGTCACACCTGATGTCACACCTGATGTCACACCTCTGTCACACCTGATGTCACACCTTCTGTCACACCTGATGTCACCTGATGTCACATCCTGGAGTCACACCTTCTGTCACACCTGATGTCAACCTTCTGTCACACCTTATGGTCACACCTTCTGTCACAACCTGATGTCCACACCTGATGTCACACCTTCTGTCACACCTGATGTCACAACCTGATGTCACACCCTTCTGTCACACCTTCTGTCACACCTGCTTGTAACACCTGATGTCACACCTTACATCTGTCACACCCTGATGTCACACCTTCTGTAACACATGATGTCACACCTGCTTTCACACTTCTGTCACACATTCTGTAACACCTTCTTTCACACATGACTGTCACACCTGATGTCACACTTCTGTCACACCTTCTGTCACACCTCTGTCACACCTGATGTCACACCTGATGTCAACACCTGATGTCACCACCTTCCTGTCACACCTGATGTCACACTTTCTGTCACCTGATGTCACCCCTTCTGTCACACCCTTCTGTCACACCTTCTGTTACACCTGATGTCACACCTGATGTCACACCTGATGTCACACCTTCCTGTCACACCTGATGGTCACCCCTTCTGTCTCACCTGATGTCACACCTTCTGTCCACACCTTATGTCACACCTTCTGTCACACCTGATGTCACACCTGATTAGAGGTCGACCGATACGGGTTTTTTATGGCCGATGCCGATGCCGATTTTTTACAGAATCAGGACAGCCGATGGCCGATATATGATGCCGATTTTTTTTTGCCGATATATTTGGCTGGTTTTCTTTTTTTCCTCCATCTGATAAAATATAACAATTTAATAATAACAAATAATACACAAAATGTCTTAACTTAAGTAAACATTTATTGAACAACACTTATGGTCTGTCTCTCCAATTTGCACTTTGTGTCTTCACTGCAGTGCATATTTCATTTTGTGCATGATGGTTAATAGTAGTAATAGTGCAGGGCTCAAAACCTTTTAAGCATCTTTCAAAAACTGTCCTAAAGCATGTTTTTTATTTATGTTTGTTGACAGACACTGTTACAAGCTATATGGCCATAATCTAATTGATCAAAAAATAATAATAACTTTGTTCACTCGTATTACACATCCTGCTGCTCACATCTGCTGCGGACTACACACAGGTCAGTGACGTCATAGACGCGATGTAGGACCCATAGACCGTAGAGACGTTTCATGAGGAAGTGAACTTTTTGCTAAATGTTTCGACAAATTGCTCGTGTTTCCGCCCTCACATTCAAACTTGCACTTATGACAAGCATTGTCAGCATCAACTCTAGTAAATTGTAATCACGCTTTATAAGTTTAGTTTTCTCCGTCACAGTTACTAAGAGCAGAAGCTCTGTGTGTGTCTGCGCTGCAGCAGTGTGTATGTGAGAGCTGCTCCGCCCCGCACGCAGCTAACGTCACCTACGGAGAGAAATTCTCCGTTACCAAAAACAGAATTGATAACGTCGGAGCATTTCATATCTAACCAATTAAATACATAGGGCTTTGAAAGAGAAGAATTTAAGCCTACCGGTTTCTCCCGGCAGAATGACAATTTGATTGACACACAAGGGGCGGTGTCACACGTGTTCCACAGCAACAACAACACCGGGCTGCCCGCAGATGTGCCTGCTTGATAATCGGCCTAATATGCTCAGGCATCGGCCGATGCCGATTATGAAAAAATGTCAAATAATCGGCCCGATTAATCGGCCGACCGATGAATCGGTCGACCTCTACACCTGATGTCACACCTGATGTCACACCTGATGTCACACCTGATGTCACACCTGATGTCACACCTTCTGTCACACCTGATGTCACACCTCTGTCACACCTGATGTCACACCTGATGTCACACCTGATGTCACACCTTCTGTCACACCTGATGTCACACCTTCTGTCACACCTGATGTCACACCTGATGTCACACCTGATGTCACACCTTCTGTCACACCTGATGTCACACCTGATGTCACACCTTCTGTCTCACCTGATGTCACACCTTCTGTCACACCTGATGTCACACCTCTGTCACAACTGATGTCACACCTTCTGTCTCACCTGATGTCACACCTTCTGTCACACCTGATGTCACACCTCTGTCACAACTGATGTCACACCTGATGTCACACCTTCTGTCACACCTTCTGTCACACCTTCTGTCACACCTGATGTCACACCTGATGTCACACCTTCTGTCACACCTCTGTCACACCTGATGTCACACCTTCTGTCACACCTTCTGTCACACCTGATGTCACACCTGATGTCACACCTCTGTCACACCTGATGTCACACCTGATGTCACACCTTCTGTCACACCTGATGTCACACCTGATGTCACACCTGATGTCACACCTGATGTCACACCTTCTGTCACACCTCTGTCACACCTGATGTCACACCTTCTGTCACACCTGATGTCACACCTGATGTCACACCTCTGTCACACCTGATGTCACACCTTCTGTCACACCTTCTGTCACACCTGATGTCACACCTGATGTCACACCTCTGTCACACCTGATGTCACACCTTCTGTCACACCTTCTGTCACACCTGATGTCACACCTGATGTCACACCTCTGTCACACCTGATGTCACACCTTCTGTCACACCTTCTGTCACACCTGATGTCACACCTCTGTCACACCTGATGTCACACCTGATGTCACACCTTCTGTCACACCTTCTGTCACACCTTCTGTCACACCTCTGTCACACCTGATGTCACACCTTCTGTCACACCTTCTGTCACACCTGATGTCACACCTTCTGTCACACCTCTGTCACACCTTCTGTCACACCTGATGTCACACCTGATGTCACACCTTCTGTCACACCTCTGTCACACCTTCTGTCACACCTGATGTCACGACGTGCACAGCTGGCTGCATGGTGCGAGAGCACCTGCTTCAAAACTGACAGATCCCGCGATATGACGGGCAGCTGTTCCCAGATATATAAATGAACTGTTAATATTAATGTGTCACTTTGGCTGTGACACCTTCCTGCTCCACGCACACACACAGAAAACACACACACACACACACACACACACACACACACACACACACTAGTATTTATATGAGCGGAGATATTGAACGCGGTCAGTGACTAACTGTCTTACCGGGTGATGCTGCCGCTGAGAGCCGTCCCTCCTCCGGTCTCCTGCCTCTCTGACCGGGTGATGGTGATGATGCTGCCTCCTCCTCCTCCTCCTCCTCCCCCCCCTCCTCCGCGTTGCTCCCCGCACGTCGGCTTGCAGCAGGACAGGGAGAAGCGGCTCTTAATGCTGCTGGGTCCTAATGCCTCCTTATCACTGTCCTGCTCAGCTATTTCTGTCCTTTTGTTTTATTAGCAGTGCAGGGGAGACCGGGACCGGCTGGCACACTCTTTTATCTCTTCGGGAGGAGAGAGGAAGAAGGAAGAAGATGAGCATCAAGGTCATATAAGGTCATATAAAATGTTGGGCTGTAGGGTCTTTGATAGGCTACAGGTGGGTTGACCCTTGTTTTAAAGGTGCAGTGTGTAGGATCTGGTGGCATCTAGCAGGAGGTTGCAGACTGCAACCAAGTGAAACTCCTCCCATGTGCTAAGTGTGTAGGAGATCTACGGGGGCCGATGTGGAAACGTGAATGTCCCTCTCTCTCCAACGAAAACACAATGATTCTTATTATCAGGTGATTATACACCAATGAAAACATAGTTATTATTATTATATTCCATTTAAGCCAATAGATCCCCCTAAATGTTACACACTGTTCCTTTAAATCTTAAAGGGGCAGTCCAGCAATGTAGTTTTGTTCTTTCATAAACTTGTAACAGACAGAAAAAAAGCAAAGGTCATTATCCTGACCTTCAGTGGTCCACCGTGTCCACCAAGGTGGACTTATAAGGTCCTGAAGTCAGCGTATTTCTTTAATTCTTAGCAATGGGAGCGTCGCTTTATATTTACACTACGATACAAACGGCAGCAGCATGACGAGGAGCTGAGCATCTGTTGTGAGCTGAGCGCTGCACGTTTGGTGGTTTTTTTCTGGTCGCCAAGAGCAGAATAATGTTCGACGTTGGGTAGAACGCTGCGCTCGTCACTGTCCCTTTAACCCAGCCGTCCAATCACAGAGGAGAAGGGGCGGGACAAATACCACAAAGACCAACCGTCACATCCTACCTGTACAGGTACACTAGTGCTGAACAATGGAGGAGAAATTAATCATTCAATTTAATCTCATGAACCCACATAGACATGTGTCTTTTTATAAAGATTTATTTAGGCTATTAACTTTTAACAATGTATTTTAGATTAATTGTATAATCCCTATATGACTGGACCAATCTAATCCATTCAATACTGAGGGGGGGTACGAGCGGCCCCTCCCAATGCAGTCCGATCCTTGTCTTTGCTGAAATCTGAACGTTTTCAACTTGAACTTGATGAACTGTGACGAGTGCTCCAGCTCACCGAGGCTCACCGAGTCACCGAGGCTCACCGAGTCACAGAGTCACCGAGGCTGACCGAGGCTCACCGAGTCACAGAGGCTCACCGAGGCTCACCGAGGCTCACCGAGTCAACGAGGCTCACCGAGGCTCACCGAGGCTCACCGAGTCACCGAGGTTCACCGAGGCTCACCGAGTCACCGAGTCACCGAGGCTCACCGAGGCTCACCGAGTCACCGAGGCTCACCGAGGCTCACCGACGCTCACCGAGTCACTGAGGCTCACCGAGGCTCACCGAGGCTCACCGAGTCACCGAGGCTCACCGAGGCTCACCGAGTCACCGAGGCTCACCGAGGCTCACCGAGTCACCGAGGCTCACCGAGGCTCACCGAGGATCACCGAGGCTCACCGAGTCACCGAGGCTCACCGAGGCTCACCGAGGCTCACCGAGGCTCACCGAGTCACCGAGGCTCACCGAGGCTCACCGAGGCTCACCGAGACTCACCGAGTCACCGAGGCTCACCGAGGCTCACCGAGGCTCACCGAGGCTCACCGAGTCACCGAGGCTCACCGAGGCTCACCGAGTCACCGAGGCTCACCGAGTCACAGAGTCACCGAGGCTCACCGAGGCTCACCGAGTCACAGAGTCACCGAGGCTCACCGAGGCTCACCGAGTCACAGAGTCACCGAGGCTCACCGAGTCACAGAGGCTCACCGAGGCTCACCGAGGCTCACCGAGTCACCGAGGCTCACCGAGTCACCGAGGCTCACTGAGGCTCACCGAGGCTCACCGAGTCACCGAGGCTCACCGAGGCTCACCGAGTCACCGAGGCTCACCGAGGCTCACCGAGGCTCACCGAGTCACCGAGGCTCACCGAGGCTCACCGAGGCTCACCGAGTCACCGAGGCTCACCGAGGCTCACCGAGTCACCGAGGCTCACCGAGGCTCACAGAGTCACCGAGGCTCACCGAGGCTCACCGAAGCTCACCGAGGCTCACCGAGTCACCGAGGCTCACCGAGGCTCACCGAGGCTCACCGAGACTCAGCGAGTCACCGAGGCTCACCTAGGCTCACCGAGTCACCGAGGCTCACCGAGTCACAGAGTCACCGAGGCTCACCGAGGCTCACCGAGTCACAGAGTCACCGAGGCTCACCGAGGCTCACCGAGGCTCACCGAGTCACAGAGTCACCGAGGCTCACCGAGGCTCACCGAGTCACAGAGTCACCGAGGCTCACCGAGGCTCACCGAGGCTCACCGAGTCACAGAGTCACCGAGGCTCACCGAGGCTCACCGAGTCACAGAGGCTCACCGAGGCTCACCGAGGCTCACCGAGGCTCACCGAGTCACCGAGGCTCACCGAGTCACCGAGGCTCACCGAGGCTCACCGAGGCTCACCGAGTCACCGAGGCTCACCGAGGCTCACCGAGTCACCGAGGCTCACCGAGGCTCACCGAGTCACCGAGGCTCACCGAGGCTCACCGAGGCTCACCGAGTCACCGAGGCTCACCGAGGCTCACCGAGGCTCACCGAGTCACCGAGGCTCACCGAGGCTCACCGAGTCACCGAGGCTCACCGAGGCTCACCGAGGCTCACCGAGTCACCGAGGCTCACCGAGGCTCACCGAGGCTCACCGAGACTCACCGAGTCACCGAGGCTCACCGAGGCTCACCGAGGCTCACCGAGGCTCACCGAGTCACCGAGGCTCACCGAGGCTCACCGAGTCACCGAGGCTCACAGAGTCACAGAGTCACCGAGGCTCACCGAGGCTCACCGAGTCACAGAGTCACCGAGGCTCACCGAGGCTCACCGAGTCACAGAGTCACCGAGGCTCACCGAGGCTCACCGAGTCACAGAGGCTCACCGAGGCTCACCGAGGCTCACCGAGTCACAGAGTCACCGAGGCTCACCGAGGCTCACCGAGTCACCGAGGCTCACCGAGGCTCACCGAGGCTCACCGAGACTCACCGAGTCACCGAGGCTCACCGAGGCTCACCGAGTCACCGAGGCTCACCGAGTCACAGAGTCACCGAGGCTCACCGAGGCTCACCGAGTCACAGAGTCACCGAGGCTCACCGAGGCTCACCGAGTCACAGAGGCTCACCGAGGCTCACCGAGGCTCACCGAGGCTCACCGAGTCACCGAGGCTCACCGAGTCACCGAGGCTCACCGAGGCTCACCGAGGCTCACCGAGTCACCGAGGCTCACCGAGGCTCACCGAGTCACCGAGGCTCACCGAGGCTCACCGAGTCACCGAGGCTCACCGAGGCTCACCGAGGCTCACCGAGTCACCGAGGCTCACCGAGGCTCACCGAGGCTCACCGAGTCACCGAGGCTCACCGAGGCTCACCGAGTCACCGAGGCTCACCGAGGCTCACCGAGGCTCACCGAGGCTCACCGAGTCACAGAGTCACCGAGGCTCACCGAGGCTCACCGAGTCACAGAGTCACCGAGGCTCACCGAGGCTCACCGAGTCACAGAGTCACCGAGGCTCACCGAGGCTCACCGAGTCACAGAGGCTCACCGAGGCTCACCGAGGCTCACCGAGGCTCACCGAGGCTCACCGAGTCACCGAGGCTCACCGAGTCACCGGAGGGTTAGGGTCTCTGTAGGAGGAGGAGACTACTGAAGGAGGAGGAGACTACTTCACCGGGAGGAGAGCAGCCGTCTCCTCCTCCCTCAGTAGTCTCCTCCTCCCTCAGTAGTCTCCTCCTCCCTCAGCAGTCTCCTCCTCCCTCAGTAGTCTCCTCTCTCAGTAGTCTCCTCCTCCCTCAGTAGTCTCCTCCTCCCTCAGCAGTCTCCTCCTCCCTCAGCAGTCTCCTCCTCCCTCAGTAGTCTCCTCCTCCCTCAGTAGTCTCCTCCTCCCTCAGTAGTCTCCTCCTCCTCCCTCAGCAGTCTCCTCCTCCCTCAGCAGTCTTCCCCCGCTGTGTGTGAAGACCTTTAGTGTTAAAATCACTGTGCCTGAAAACAAGGTTGATGAGAGCTGTGAGAGTCCACCAAAACACCATGAAACCAAAACAATGAGCTGCAAGATGCTAAACGCACCGTCGAGCTGCAGGTAAAGTTCCTCTGTGTGGGTTTATCACTCCTCTCACATTACACATACTCACTTGATCCACTGTTAATATAAACATGGATTAGTGCAGCTTTAAGTATTAAAGAGACTGTTTGCTTGGTTGACCGCTGTCTTCTTGTATCACAGTGACTGATTGTTTGTCCCACTGCAGACTCCCTCCAATCTGACCAAATGCTGCTCTCAGCCACAGATACCATCAAGTCACAAAAGTCAAGTCCAAGCATCACAATGTTCTTTACTTATGTGCACATGAATTAGTGAGTATGAGTCAGTGTGAACAATAAAAACACAAAGAATAGGATTATATGTCAGTAGCTTTGATGCTGTGACTGACAGTGTTAATAATCAGGGAATAAATAAACTCCTGTGCTGTTGCTGAGGGGAAGAGACTGGGGTTTGCTGACGTCAGCGCCCCCCCCCCACCCCAACCCCAGCACCCTCTTATTTCCCCCGGGAACAATACTCCAGATGCTCACATTTCATTTCATTCTATAAATAAAATATAATAAAAATACACCCAGAAATGTGCTGTAAAGCAGCATAACCCAAACCCTCTGCTGTGTGCTCTCTGGTTGGTCAGTGAGTGTTCTCTGTTCCTGTCATGTGTTCTCCTGCTGCAGGAGGAGCAGCTCACCTGCTGTATAACCAGCTCAGGTCGCTCCACAGCACCTCCCAGTGGCTCCACCCAGCGGCTCCATCAGGTCACTGCTGTGAGGAGATACTTATTATACTGTAGCACAGGACTAATGACCAGGCAGCACAGCTAAAGCTCACTGTTACATTTCATTATTTTACTATTTTATTTTCCTTATTTTATTTTTATAACTTTAGTTCATGTTCACTTATCTTAAAGGAACAGTGTGTCACATTTAGGAGGATCTATTGGCAGAAATGGAATATAATAAGCTGGATAATGTACAGTGAGCCGGTCGGGGATTCTTTCACAACAATGACCCGCTAGCTGTACATTATCCTGCTAATTACACGGCAACTTACTGAAGAAATCAATATTTAGACTCAAAAACGGTCCTCCAGAGTCCGACATCAGAACTGCGCCCATAGCAACGGTCTGTTATACATAGCAACGGTCTGTTATACGTAGCAACGGTCTGCTACACGTAGCAACGGCCTGTTACACGTAGCAACGGTCTGTTACACGTAGCAACGGTCTGCTACACGTAGCAACGGTCTGCTACACGTAGCAACGGCCTGTTATACATAGCAACGGCCTGCTATACGTAGCATACATAGCAACGGTCTGTTACACGTAGCAACGGTCTGCTACACGTAGCAACGGTCTGCTATACGTAGCAACGGTCTGCTATACGTAGCAACGGTCTGTTATACGTAGCAACGGTCTGTTATACGTAGCAACGGTCTGCTATACGTAGCAACGGTCTGCTATACGTAGCAACGGTCTGTTATACGTAGCAACGGTCTGCTATACGTAGCAACGGTCTGCTATACGTAGCAACGGTCTGCTATACGTAGCAACGGTCTGTTACACGTAGCAACGGTCTGCTACACGTAGCAACGGTCTGTTATACGTAGCAACGGTCTGCTACACGTAGCAACGGTCTGTTATACGTAGCAACGGTCTGCTATACGTAGCAACGGCCTGCTATACGTAGCATACATAGCAACGGTCTGTTACACGTAGCAACGGTCTGCTACACGTAGCAACGGTCTGCTACACGTAGCAACGGTCTGTTACACGTAGCAACGGTCTGCTATACGTAGCAACGGTCTGCTATACGTAGCAACGGTCTGTTATACGTAGCAACGGTCTGCTATACGTAGCAACGGTCTGTTATACGTAGCAACGGTCTGCTATACGTAGCAACGGTCTGCTATACATAGCATACATAGCAACGGTCTGTTACACGTAGCAACGGTCTGCTACACGTAGCAACGGTCTGCTATACGTAGCAACGGTCTGCTACACGTAGCAACGGTCTGTTATACGTAGCAACGGTCTGCTACACGTAGCAACGGTCTGTTATACGTAGCAACGGTCTGCTACACGTAGCAACGGTCTGCTACACGTAGCAACGGTCTGTTACACGTAGCAACGGTCTGCTATACGTAGCAACGCAACCAGGTTGAACCAAAACAATGAGCTGCAAGATGCTAAACGCACCGTCGAGCTGCAGGTAAAGTTCCTCTGTGTGGGTTTATCACTCCTCTCACATTACACATACTCATTTGATCCACTGTTAATATAAACATATGGATTAGTGCAGCTTTAAGTATTAAAGAGACTGTTTGCTTGGTTGAGCGGTGTCTTCTTGTATCACAGTGACTGAGTGTTTGTCCCACTGCAGACTCTCTCCAATCTGACCAAATGCTGCTCTCAGCCACAGATACCATCAAGTCACAAAAGTCAAGTCCAAGCATCACAATGTTCTTTACTTATGTGCACATGAATTAGTGAGTATGAGTCAGTGTGAACAATAAATACACAAAGAATAAGATTATATGTCAGTAGCTTTGATGCTCTGACTGACAGTGTTAATAATCAGGGAATAAATAAACTCCTGTGCTGTTGCTGAGGGGAAGAGACTGGGGTTTGCTGACGTCAGCACTCCAGATGCTCACATTTCATTTCATTCTATAAATAAAATATAATAAAAATACACCCAGAAATGTGCTGTAAAGCAGCATAACCCAAACCATCTGCTGTGTGCTCTCTGATTGGTCAGTGAGTGTTCTCTGTTCCTGTCATGTGTTCTCCTGCTGCAGGAGGAGCAGCTCACCTGCTGTATAACCAGCACGGCGCTCAGGTCGCTCCACAGCTCCACCCAGCGGCTCCATCAGGTCGCTCCACAGCACCACCCAGCGGCTCCATCAGGTCGCTCCACAGCTCCACCCAGCGGCTCCATCAGGTCGCTCCACAGCACCACCCAGCGGCTCCATCAGGTCGCTCCACAGCACCACCCAGCGGCTCCATCAGGTCGCTCCACAGCACCACCCAGCGGCTCCATCAGGTGGCTCCACAGCACCACCCAGCGGCTCCATCAGGTCGCTCCACAGCACCACCCAGCGGCTCCATCAGGTCGCTCCACAGCACCACCCAGTGGCTCCATCAGGTCGCTCCACAGCACCTCCCAGCGGCTCCATCAGCTCACTGCTGTGAGGAGATACTTATTATACTGTAGCACAGGACTAATGACCAGGCAGCACAGCTAAAGCTCACTGTTACATTTCATTATTTTACTATTTTATTTTCCTTATTTTATTTTTATAACTTTAGTTCATGTTCACTTATCTTAAAGGAACAGTGTGTCACATTTAGGAGGATCTATTGGCAGAAATGGAATATAATAAGCTGGATAATGTACAGTGAGCCGGTCGGGGATTCTTTCACAACAATGACCCGCTAGCTGTACATTATCCTGCTAATTACACGGCAACTTACTGAAGAATTCAATATTTAGACTCAAAAACGGTCCGCCAGAGTCCGACATCAGAACTGCGCCCATAGCAACGGTCTGTTATACATAGCAACGGTCTGTTATACGTAGCAACGGTCTGCTACACGTAGCAACGGCCTGTTATACATAGCAACGGTCTGTTACACGTAGCAACGGTCTGCTACACGTAGCAACGGTCTGCTACACGTAGCAACGGTCTGCTACACGTAGCAACGGTCTGTTACACGTAGCAACGGTCTGCTATACGTAGCAACGGTCTGCTATACGTAGCAACGGTCTGTTATACGTAGCAACGGTCTGCTATACGTAGCAACGGTCTGCTATACGTAGCAACGGTCTGTTATACGTAGCAACGGTCTGCTATACGTAGCAATGGTCTGCTATACATAGCATACATAGCAACGGTCTGTTACACGTAGCAACGGTCTGCTACACGTAGCAACGGTCTGCTATACGTAGCAACGGTCTGCTATACGTAGCAACGGTCTGTTACACGTAGCAACGGTCTGCTACACGTAGCAACGGTCTGTTATACGTAGCAACGGTCTGCTACACGTAGCAACGGTCTGTTATACGTAGCAACGGTCTGCTATACGTAGCAACGGCCTGCTATACGTAGCATACATAGCAACGGTCTGTTACACGTAGCAACGGTCTGCTACACGTAGCAACGGTCTGCTACACGTAGCAACGGTCTGTTACACGTAGCAACGGTCTGCTATACGTAGCAACGGTCTGTTATACGTAGCAACGGTCTGCTATACGTAGCAACGGTCTGTTATACGTAGCAACGGTCTGCTATACGTAGCAACGGTCTGCTATACGTAGCAACGGTCTGCTATAGGTAGCAACGGTCTGCTATACGTAGCAACGGTCTGCTATACGTAGCAACGGTCTGTTATACTTAGCAACGGTCTGCTATAAGTAGCAACGGTCTGTTATACGTAGCAACGGTCTGCTATGCGTAGCAACGGTCTGCTATAGGTAGCAACGGTCTGTTATACGTAGCAACGGTCTGCTATACGTAGCAACGGTCTGTTACACGTAGCAACGGTCTGCTATACGTAGCAACGGTCTGCTATACATAGCAACGGTCTGTTACACGTAGCAACGGTCTGCTACACGTAGCAACGGTCTGCTATATGTAGCAACGGTCTGCTATACGTAGCAACGGTCTGTTATACGTAGCAACGGTCTGCTACACGTAGCAACGGTCTGTTATACGTAGCAACGGTCTGCTACACGTAGCAACGGTCTGTTATACGTAGCAACGGTCTGCTATACGTAGCAACGGTCTGTTATACATAGCATACATAGCAACGGTCTGTTACACGTAGCAACGTTCTGCTACACGTAGCAACGGTCTGCTATACATAGCAACGGTCTGTTACACGTAGCAACGGTCTGCTACACGTAGCAACGGTCTGCTATACGTAGCAACGGTCTGTTACACGTAGCAACGGTCTGCTACACGTAGCAACGGTCTGTTACACGTAGCAACGGTCTGCTATACGTAGCAACGGTCTGCTACACGTAGCAACAGTCTGCTATACGTAGCAACGGTCTGCTACACGTAGCAACGGTCTGCTATACGTAGCAACGGTCTGTTACACGTAGCAACGGTCTGCTATACGTAGCAACGGTCTGCTACACGTAGCAACAGTCTGCTATACGTAGCAACGGTCTGCTATACGTAGCAACGGTCTGCTATACGTAGCAACGGTCTGCTATACGTAGCTACGGTCTGCTATACGTAGCAACGGTCTGTTATACGTAGCAACGGTCTGTTATACGTAGCAACGGTCTGCTATACGTAGCAACGGTCTGTTACACGTAGCAACGGTCTGCTACACGTAGCAACGGTCTGTTACACGTAGCAACGGTCTGCTATACGTAGCAACGGTCTGCTACACGTAGCAACGGTCTGCTATACGTAGCAACGGTCTGCTACACGTAGCAACGGTCTGCTATACGTAGCAACGGTCTGCTATACGTAGCAACGGTCTGCTATACGTATCAACGGTCTGCTATACGTAGCTACGGTCTGCTATACGTAGCAACGGTCTGTTATACGTAGCAACGGTCTGTTATACGTAGCAACGGTCTGCTTTACGTAGCAACGGTCTGCTATAGGTAGCAACGGTCTGCTATACGTAGCAACGGTCTGTTATACATAGCAACGGTCTGCTATACATAGCAACGGTCTGCTATACGTAGCAACGGTCTGTTATACATAGCAACGGTCTGCTATACGTAGCAACGGTCTCTTATACGTAGCAACGGTCTGCTATACGTAGCAACGGTCTGCTACACGTAGCAACGGTCTGCTACACGTAGCAACGGTCTGTTACACGTAGCAACGGTCTGCTACACGTAGCAACGGTCTGTTACACGTAGCAACGGTCTGCTATAGAGAATTTACAGACCGCAGAACGTGGTGATTGACCAATGAGAATTGAGTATTCAACACAGCAATGTAATAATAACTATGTTTTCTTTAGTGTATAATCACCTGATAATAAGAATCGTTGTGTTTTATGTTTATATCTTCATAGAGAGCAGGTCCTCTCCATGTTTCTACAGTAGCCCAGAACGGACAAACCAAACACCAGAGTTTAGAAGCAAGAGAAAAAACGCCAACGTGTTTTTGACAACAGCCGCCATTATGGAAAACGTTTATTATATTTATACTATTTTATTGTTCAACACAGGACATTTCAGTAGACTATGACAATAGATTCGAAATAATGTTGTTACTTGGCTCTTTGTAGGCGGACGTTTCACTGGCGTCTGGTCGTCGCTTTCAGTCCAAAATGGTGGAAGCGTAGCTCTGCTACTGGGAGCTGATGTTGACATAAAACCAACTATTGACTTTCATTTCTTGGCAACATTTTGCAAACACTTAACTTTTCTGAGGCCGGGGTCGATAACGTTACTCATTCCTTTCGCCGCCGCTCTCTCTCTCTCTCTTGCTTCACCACTCACTTCCCACACACACTGTACTCTTACAACAGCAGAGGGTCATTCATGTGTTCAGCGTAGCTGTTGTAATCTGAAACCAGCAGACACTGGACCTTTAAGGTTCTATAGGAAATATTCTATTCAATAAATATTGTTTGTTTATACCTCGTTCTGTTGTGTGTAGTGTTACATGGAGGCACTTTGACTACAGTCTTCTCCTCGTTACTCATTCATGTCTGCACTTTAAGCTTTTTAATATCTTCTAATATGTTATCTGGAGCCAATCAGTGCTAGTAAAGATTAAAGTATCAAACCTCCTGTTAGAAGGCACCAGAACACAATGACATCACTTCCTGTTTGGTTGCTGAAGTCTTTTCTCTTACATTCCTGGGTTGTTTTTTGTCCCCAAAATAAGAAGTACTCATTGTAAATACACCTCCAGATGCACTAGTATTACATGTACAATATGCAGCATGCAACACAGGACTCCTAATGTTAATACTATTATACATTCTGGTATGGATATTGATATTCTAATGATTAGACTGATTAATTCACATAAAGAAACATACTGTACAACCCGCCCCAAACATCGAATATTCTCTTTTAATCTCAGCCACATCAATAAAAAGCAACATGTACAAGTACTTATTAATTTATTTACACTTTTAAAATACACAAATACAGTGGCATTACAAATGAGGAGCAAAAGTCTTAAGGTGGGAGTGGAAAGAAAGATTTCCCATGAATCCACAGTGAGAGATGCATTGTGGGACATGACATCCACCGCACAGTTAAAAGCAAAACAGGACAGGAGGCGACGAAATCAGAAACAACTGAGAGAAGCAGACATGGAAACTATTATCCCTTGTGAAGTGTACTTGCATCTACCAAAGCCATCATCAGTGAGACAAACAAGCTAATCATCACTCTTTTTGTTTGTTTTTCAAGCCCAGAGGTGAGGTATGTTATAAAAGTCTAATGGAGTGAGGCGTTCCCAGTTCCTCCGCACGCCGCCGCCGCCGCCATCCGGAGCCGTACAGCGGCTGGTGTGGACGTGGCAGACGGAGTAAGCACATCCTATACACAACAACAGAACACACGTGTACAAATTACCACTACAACCCCCCCACCCCCCCCCCCCCCCCAACTACACAACATGGCCGACAATACTCTGCAACCGGTCTACCACATCCAGGGTTTTCTACTTCAACATCTTCAGGATTCATTGGTCGGATGGTTTAAAGAGCCGCAGGAGCAGCTCCGGTACCGCTGGGCTCTCCTTTATTAAGACAACTCTCCAGAACCTCTCACTCAGAACCGCCTGATGTTAAAGCTCACCGGTCCATTTTCCACCTGGACTCTCACATCGCTCGTCTGACCTCCCAAACTGGTCAGAAAGATGAAATGAACCAGGTGACTTCTTCAGTCCGCGTATCTCCGACCTCAGAGTTTTTACATCCGTCTCCAACATCCTCCTGCAGACACAGAACGGCCACCTCTTGATGGAGTCACCGGCTCCTTGTCTGCTCTGGGCCGGCTGACTGGAACGGGCCAGTAGAACCATGATGCTGTTTGTAGCGTCTGCTGGGCCGGTACTGGAGAGCCCGTCCAGACGAGCCGGTACTGGAGAGCCCGTCCAGACGAGCCAGCTGCAGCATCCTGACATTACGTCATCAACAAGAGGTCGTTCACACGCCGCGTCTAAAAACACGTGGGAAACGCCGGCCGTTCTCCAAGGCGCTCGGGAGGCTGCTCTCCTGTCACGCCCTGCGTTACTAAGCAACCAGAACCTGCGTGCTGCGATGACGATGATGACGATGAAGATGAAGTTGTGGTAATTTAGCAGGAAGTCTCACTGACTAACTAAACACAGTCAGAACAAAGATGAATGGATTTCCAGCAGCATCAGAACCTCACAGGAACGTTACTGCTCCGTGTGTCGGAGTCAGTCTGACCTTTCATCTGGAGGTCGTGATGTCATCGCTCATTAAAACAGTCCGTGGGACAGATGGAATGCTATTGGTTGTTCCTCGTCACATGACATGTGCTGCAGCGTTCCAAAAGTTGAACTATTTTTTATCTCGGAGAGCAGCCGTTGCGCCCTGAAAAATAAGTGCTTTGGAACACTTGTGAACGCTTGTGAACGTTTGCACCGCAGCGGCGTGGCTCTGGCGTTGGAGTGCGCCCTCCACACGCCTACGTTGAAAACAATGAATTTGAGGGAGTAAAACGGCGGCTTGTGAACGGCGGCTTGTGAACGGCCTCTTGGACAGACGGCGAGCGGTAAACGAGGTGGAGGTGGAGAATGTCCAGAGGTGGAATTGGAGGCGGAGAGTTCGCTGGACTAGAGTGAAGTTAGGAGGTAAAGGAGTAAAGAAAACCCTCAACATGTCCCCCCCCCCCCCCCCCTAAGACAGAACCACACAGACACGCACACAAAACCACATCACTATGCACCGGGTTAAAAACAACATCTCATCCATTCAGTGTGGACAGATCCCCCCCCCCCCCCCCGACAGACCCCCCCCCCCCCCTCCGACAGAACAATGTGCTGCGTGTTTCTGGATTTACTGGTTCCAACGCACCTGAGGAGGACACAACAACAAGTCATACTATGGGATCACCTCTGAAAGTCCAACATTAAAAGACCCTTTGTCCAGGGGACGGGGGGGGGGGATGGGGGGGGGGGGACGGGGGACGGGGGGGGGGGGGGACGGGGGGGTAGTCCTACCTGCCAATCTAAACCTCAAACACTTAAAAGTAAAGAAAAAGTTGTGTGATTTCAGGAGTCTTTGAGGACACAGAAGTAGAGTTTAGGCAGTGTCCTTTAACACTGATGGATCAGGAGTCTTTGTGCTAACAGACTCTCCTCCGGGTTCAAACTGATCACAGATCAGAGATCACAGATCAGATCAGTGGAGCCTTAATGCTAATGAACAGAGAGAAGGAAAACCAAAGTTAAAAGATGAATCCATGGCTTCATCGACAGGAAGGAGGAGGAGGGGGGGGGGGGGGGCCACAGCTGCTACCAGACTGTACACCACCCGCCGTACATCTATCTGTGTGTGTGTGTGTGTGTGTGTGTGTGTGTGTGTGTATGTGTGTGTGTGTGTGTGTGTGTGTGTGTGCTGCAGGCGGTGCATGTTGAGTCCTCCGTGGTGCTCAGGTGGATGGAGGGGGGGGGTTTCACCGTGGAGCTGCAGACTGGAGGCCGCTGGGTGTGACCCGGGACAGAGCCTGTGGGGGGGGGCAGAGGAGAGAGGGCGTTACTATGGTGACATCATCATCCACGTCATCAACAGCAGGTACTGATGGAGGGGATGTTTCTGTAGGGGGGGGGGGGGTCTGATCCTGGCTTTAGGTGTGAATGAATCCAGATCCAGGCCGGTCCTATGAGTCCGGTCCACATGAACCGGACTCCAGACCAGCTTTTCCAGTGGACTCGGGCCCGAGTACGGTACGGAGCGTTCACACTAATCAAACCAACTGGACTTTGGGAAGAAGTGTACTCCGATCCGGGCCCGGGTCCCTGATGTGAAAGCACCGACATGACCTCTGATGAGATGAAATCCACTCACTGCTTTAAATAGACAACACAAATACCAGTAAGTGTCTGGTTTTAGATGTAAACACCAGTAACAGCCATAATCCTGAACTCTCTTCTATCGTTACTGTGAGGAAAAATCAACTATATTGGTTGATTTTTCAGATTGTCAGAAAATAAAATGAATTAAAACTAAATTCTTTGTTAAACTGAGGTTAGAAAGTGAAAATAGTTGTAAGGCAGCTCTGCTGAAACACAAAGATTCAGACAGAAATATCAAATAGAATGTAATTCTCTCTACAGGGAGGAGGAGAACCTTTAACCAGGAGATCCACACGATGGCAGCAGATGCTCTTAAACTAACATGTTTCTTTACTCTCAGTTGTTCTCATTAGTCTAAACTACAGTCTCAGTACAATGTGCTGCTGTCTGGCTGCTTACTGTCAGTGAATGTAAAATGTAAAATAAGGGAACAAAGTAAGATGTGGTCCAAGTGAAAAGGGAAGTCCTGTCACGCTGACACATCCTGGCTGTTCTCTTGTCACATGTGGTTCCTTTTTTCTCTCAGTCTTTGTTACAGATTCTATATATTTCACAACATTTTCTGTTGTGCAATGTAAAGTTTGTTGTTTTGAATTCCCCTCAGCCAGCGATGGAATCCTTCCTGTAGTGTTCGGGCTCGTCACACCTTCAACTCTCCTGTTGTTACACAATCACCTGATCCAGCTTCATTTGCATAAACAAACCAGAGAATTATCAGCCAACTTTCCATCAGGAGGAAGCTGGACGAGGAGCGTTCCTATCAGCTGTGTAGATAGCGTGTCGACCTGATGTCAGGACATCACCATGGAAACAAAGAGCTGTTGGACAGGTTCTTCTGTTTGTGGTCTGCTCTCGTTTCCTCGTTGCATGTTTACTATTGAACACGGAGTCTCCTTCTACTTTAATAAACTTAACCTCGTTACATGAGGTCGGCCTACACACAGGCACTCTGTGTGAAATATACATACTAAATAATAATAATAATTATTATTATTATTATTATTATTAATAATAGGTTTAATGTATAACAGTCACAAATCTTTGATCCACGTCATTAAGTGGACTTTTAACAGTATTAACTGTCTGTAGGCTTTAGCACAACAAAGCAGGAAGTAACAATAAACAGCTTAATCAAATATATCTCAAATATATTGGTCGTTTGTGAACACCAATAAATTATTAATTATAAATTATTTTTATGTATTTATTTCACTGATAGTTATACTATGCATTAAAAATGAAATCAACATGGATTTAGGTCTGGTTGCAAAGCAACACACAACAGCAACAATGTGTAGCTTCAAATTAATTAAACAATTAAATCGTTATCGCAATTATCTGTATGACGGTTAATCCTCAACTACAGGTCATGATTGTGACGGCCTTCATCAGACCCGTTGTGTGTGTGTGTGTGTGTGTGTGTGTGTGTGTGTGTGTGTGTGTGTGTGTGTGTGTGTGTGTGTGTGTTACCTGTGAGGACAGGCGCGATGCGTCCTGGCGTCCCGTCAGGTCTGAAGACGAGATGTTGACGGGCGCTCCACGATGAAGACGCATGCTCACCTTCCTCTCCTTCTCCAGACCTGAAGGTGGAGATCAACAGGAAGTCATTCAGAGGGAGGAGATCAATACAAACACTGGATTAGGATACATAATCTCCTTCTTCCTCTTAAAGTCCGTGTAAAGCAAAAATAAATATACATTCTGGGTTTATCACACCACAGAAAAATGTGTTACTAACCACCCAGCCAAATTTGAATGATTAAAAAAATCGCCAAGTATATAAAATTAGCTTTCAAAATCATGTAAAAATCCTCAGTATTCTCTGCTCTGAGACGCTGGGGGCGTGGCCACTGAGGGCGCTGAAACCTGACACCTCTCTCTACATCAACGGCTGAAACAACACAGCGGCGAGCAAACAAGGAAGAGCCCAGCGCCGAATCGCCTTTTTTTTCTTTTAATACATCCATGATCGCCGTCCGACGGGCGGATTGGGGAAATGTAGCCCGAGTCCTTCTGATCGAGGCTCATCCCGTAGACGTTGTGAGCCGGTAACGGCTCCCGTCGCGCATTTCCCCGGGTGATTGAACTCTGTTTGGACCGGCCGCTCGGAATGGGAGGATCCCCTCGAGGATCTCCTCTCCCCGGCGCTCGCTGGCCTCCGCCGGGGAGAGGAGATTCCCTCTCCCCTCTCCCCCCTCTCCCCCCTCCCCCCCCTCCACCCCCCCTCCCCCTGAATTTCCTTTACACGGCCTTTAAACATGTGTGTGTGTGTGTGTACCTGTGTGTGAGGGGGGGTTGAGTGGTGTGTGTGTGTGTGTGTGTACCTGTGTGTGAGGGGGGGTTGAGTGGTGTGTGTGTGTGTGTGTGTACCTGTGTGTGAGGGGGGGTTGAGTGGTGTGTGTGTGTACCTGTGTGTGAGGGGGGGTTGAGTGGTGATGGAGCAGCAGCGTCCTGAGCAGCTCTGGCTCTTCCTGAAGCCGAGGCCATCCCTCTGGCTCCGGGGTTCCTGCTGTGCCTCAGCCTCTCCTCACGCTCCCGACGCTCCCTCTCTGCATCCTCCACCGCTCTGTTGGCACCCTGACACACACACACACACACACACAGACAGACAGACAGACACACACACACACACACACACACAGTTTGTCTCAGTATCTGGGAGCAGTGACCTGTTGATGGAGTAACTCCTACACTCCTACAAACACATTTGTTCTGAAGTTAATTTAAAGCATTCACTCTAATGTCCGGTTCAGACTCCGTATCAGCTGATTACAGCCCGACTCGGTCGTCGTAGGGTGTCCACTCGGATCGGGAACCATAAATGAGCGTCGTGTGCGACAGTCGATGGTTTTATCTGGTGTAGTGTGTCATAGTACAGGACAACCGACGCCGCGTCTGGAACGCCGCTCGACGTCCCGACAGGAAGTCTAGCAGCATAATGGATTTTTTTTTTTTTTTTGCTTTCCATGACGTGTTCCGTCACGGCCGTGAGTTTGAGCGTCTGAGCACAGACGCACACAGCTGTAAACAGAAGCACATGGCTACTTATTATGCAGAATGATGTCATCGAACCTTCAGCTGCTGCTGGACCTCTCAGTAGGATATATATTCTATCTAGGTTGTGTCTGAGTAAAAAACACCAC
>CAKAOJ020000410.1:67500-95000 GCA_916701645.2 Sebastolobus alascanus
TTCTCTCTCTACATGGAACACTTCGACATTTTGACACCAAGATTTTAATTTTTACTACAAACATGAATCGGTTCCACATATCGGTCTCTTACTGATAATCGGTATCACTCCTGAAAAAAGCACATGGGTTGGTACCGATATCTGTACGGTGTGTTGTATAGAATACTACCGGCTCAGCAGTCTCTACAGTGTGATGTAGAACACAGTGATCAGGGAGGAAATTAGGCCATAAACTAAGATCCTTCCTTAAGATGGAGTGAAAGCACACTCACCCCTTACCCTCTAGCCCAGGGGTCAGGGGTCAGGGGTCAGGGGTCAGGGGTCAGGGGTCAGCAACCTTTACTATCAAAAGAGCCATTTTAGGCAAAAAAATAATAAAAAAAAATCTGTCTGGAGCCGCAAAACATTTGATCATTGTGATGAAGGTAACACAGTTTATAATCTAAGTATATAGAATATAAGTCTAATTCAGTGAGGGCCAAAGTGTTAATGTACTACAGAGTATTAGGGTCACATTGAGGGGAAAAGATATACGAGAAAAAAAGTCTGAATATTACGAGAATAAAGTCATAACTTTACGAGAAAAAAGTCGTAATATTACAAGAATAAAGTTATAACTTTACGATAAAAAAAGTCGTAATATTACGAGAATAAAGTTATAACTTTACGAGAAAAAAAGTCGTAATATTGCGAGAATAAAGTCATAACTTTACGAGAAAAAAGTCGTAATATTACAAGAATAAAGTTATAACTTTACGAGAAAAAAGTCGTAATATTACGAGAATAAAGTTATAACTTTACGAGAAAAAAGTCGTAATATTACGAGAATAAAGTTATAACTTTACGAGAAAAAAGTCGTAATATTACGAGAATAAAGTTATAACTTTACAAGAAAAAAAGTCGTAATATTGCGAGAATAAAGTCAAAGTAAAATTACTACTTTATAATACTATGACTTTATTCTCATAATATTACGACTTTTTTTTCTTGCAAACTTCTGACTTTATTCTCGTAATATGACTTTATTATCATAATATTACGACTTTTTTTCTCGTAAACCTATGACTTTATTCTCTTAATATTATGACTTTATTCTCAGATTATTTTTTTTTCCTCAATGTGGCCCTAATACTCCGTCGTACCGTCGTACCATAGACCCACAACAGTGATAAATAAAAATGAAAACGTAAACACATTTTGAAAGATCTCCAGGGAGCCACTGCAGAGGGGCTGAAGAGCTGCAGGTTGCTGACCTCTGACCTCTGACCTCTGGTCTAACCTATACCTACCTCTGGTCAGCTCTCCAGTTAACTCAATAGACACTGTTTGATCAATCATCTCCTATACAGCTAATGATTTACAGTGGTGAATGGGTGCTGGCTTATAGATATTGATTTGGACTCCTCAGTGGATGAAAGCACAGACAGGATGTGTGTGTACATGGTGTGTAGACAGGATGTGTGTGTACATGGTGTGTAGACAGGATGTGTGTGTACATGGTGTGTAGACAGGATGTGTGTGTGCATGGTGTGTGAGTTAGAGGATACAGTACCTCCACCCTGCATCATCTTGTAGATCTTGCTCTCTATGTGGAGCTGTGGGTGTTTGGTCTTCACACATTCCAACTTGATGGCTACCTCCTCTCCAACGGAGATGTCAGTACCTGGACAGACAGACAGACGGAGACAAAGAGGTGAGCTGCATGGAGACACATCCCATCATGTTGCTTCAACACTGTTTACCACTATGGTTAGTGATTTATCTGATCTGCAGCAGAGTAAGTCAAAGTCAAAGAAGTACCGTCAGGTCAAAGTCCAGAGTAATATCACGTCTTTACATCCTGCTTATCCAAGTCCACCAACTCTATGAAGATAATATAAGACAGTGAATACTTGGCCTTGTCCACCGGGTTCATAGTGAGCACATTAGCTGCTGGGCACAGGACAACTGGAAACATCACTTGTGAGGTTTCGTTTTAAAAAAATGACCATACCAGCAATACCAGTACCAATACAAGTACCAATACCAGTACCAATACAAGTACCAATACCAGTACCAATACAAGTACCAATACAAGTACCAATACCGGTACCAATACCGGTACCAATACCAGTACCAATACAAGTACCAATACAAGTACCAATACAAGTACCAATACCAGTACCAATACCAGTACCAATACAAGTACCAATACAAGTACCAATACCAGTACCAATACCAGTACCAATACCAGTACCAATACAAGTACCAATACCAGTACCAGTACCAATACCAGTACCAATACCAGTACCAATACCAGTACCCTTAAAGTGATACTGATGCCAATAGAGTACTTCATTTGATAAACACAAATGGCGGGGGGATTAAATTGAGACGGTTTCATAAGCAGTTAAATGTTCATAGCACCTCATGGTAACTGTAACACAGCAAAGCCAGCCAACATGTGTGTGTATGTACGTGCACTGTATGTGCACTGTATGTACCCTGCTCCTGTTTCACAGATAGAATTACATGTTCATCAGCAGACAGGAGGATTAACTCTCTGCTGCTCTGTG
This sequence comes from Sebastolobus alascanus, assembly GCA_916701645.2. Classification (NCBI taxonomy): domain Eukaryota; kingdom Metazoa; phylum Chordata; class Actinopteri; order Perciformes; family Sebastidae; genus Sebastolobus; species Sebastolobus alascanus. Next base: position 70,056 of record CAKAOJ020000410.1, read on the forward strand.
TGAGCAGACAAACTGCTGCTTCAGCTGCTTCAGCTGCTTCAGCTGCTTCCTCCCTAAATACGGTCTCCCACGGGCAGCGGCTCGGTGATGTAGGCTAACAGCAGCACCGATAGGGCATCATTGATTCCTCCGTATGAGGTCATCATTGATTCCTCCGTATGAGGTCATCATTGATTCCTCCGTATGAGGTCATCAGGCTGGGTGAGCAGCACTCCCCGAGGCGGGGCACACAACCGGGCCGTGACTCACTTTAAAGCTCAAATGTTGGATCATTAATACACAATGATGTTAAAATAGTGCTGAACATAAAGCCTGTGTGTATGTGGCTGTACAGCATGGAGGGGAGGGGGGGGAACTGATGCAGGAAACAAAGGCTGCAGATCATCTATACAACCAGATTAGAGGACATTTATCTGCCTCTGGCTGGCTACCCAAATCCATCTCAGTCTGGACAGAACTTTAAAGGGTCAGTACATCACAAATCCCATCGGCCTTCATAGTATCAGGGATGATGTTTTGTTTCTCCACAGAAGTGAGATGAGTGGGGGGGAAAACTTATTAGCAATATGTAGAAAACAGCCTTTGTCCCAAATGATGATGAGCGGATCACTCCGGCTGGACCAATTACAGCATAGAGAATATGGGAAAAAAATGGGAATTATTTGTAAATGGCCCCAAAAGGACTTTTTATTGTCTTCCACTGCATTTATTTATCTTTTTAAAGCTACTACGAGGAACTTTCATTCTGTGTTTTGTGCACCAGAGTCCCTTAAGAAAACATCTCATTATTCTGCAGCGGAGGCCTGGAGGCCCCGCTGGAGGTCCCGCTGGAGGCCCCGCTGGAGGCCCCGCTGGAGGCCCCGCTGGAGGCCCCGCTGGAGGCCCCGCTGCAGGCCCCGCTGGAGGCCCCGCTGGAGGCCCCCCTCGCTGGAGGCCCCGCTCGCTGGAGGCCCCCCTCGCTGGAGGCCCCGCTGGAGGCCCCGCTGGAGGCCCCCCTCGCTGGAGGCCCCGCTCGCTGGAGGCCCCGCTGGAGGCCCCGCTGGAGGCCCCGCTCGCTGGAGGCCCCGCTCGCTGGAGGCCCCCCTCGCTGGAGGCCCCGCTGGAGGCCCCGCTGGAGGCCCCGCTCGCTGGAGGCCCCGCTCGCTGGAGGCCCCCCTCGCTGGAGGCCCCGCTGGAGGCCCCGCTGCAGGCCCCGCTGGAGGCCCCGCTGGAGGCCCCGCTGGAGGCCTCGCTGGAGGCCCCGCTGGAGGCCCCGCTGGAGGCCCCGCTGGAGGCCCCCCTCGCTGGAGGCCCCGCTCGCTGGAGGCCCCGGTTGTAGGCCCCGTGCGCTGTAGGCCCCGCTCGCTGTAGGCCCCGGTTGTAGGCCCCGTGCGCTGGAGGCCCTGCTCGCTGTAGGCCCCGGTTGTAGGCCCCGTGCGCTGGAGGCCCCGCTCGCTGTAGGCCCCGGTTGTAGGCCCCGTGCGCTGGAGGCCCCGCTCGCTCACCTGCATGATTTTGTCCGATTTCCCCAGAAAACAACCCGGTGTCAGCGATGACATGCATTAAGAATAACTATAGAGAAGCAGCTGATCTTCTCACTGATGGTCTGGTTTACTTCTGTAGGTCATATAGAGGCGTAGGTGTTACATTGGGACGTTTCATAACCAGTTAAAAGTTCCTTGTAGTAACTTCACAAAATGCTGGATATATACTTAGTAATATAGTAAATGATAGAAATGACAAATTTGTTTTAAGAATAAAAAGAAAAAGACATTACACATCAATGTGCAAGGTTTTCTGAAATGAAGAAGACAATTGAAAGATTAATTAATAATGCAAATTAGTGTTACTTGCAACCCTAAAATGAACGTGACAGAGTGATTAATTATATTTAACGTGTGTTGTTTCCTTATAGATTTAAACACACTTTGTGCTCCTCTGAGTGACGGTAAACAGAAGCTGTTCTACTCTGAGTTTCAGCACAACACAAAGACACTTAACTCACAATGACTTGTTGTTCTAGTTTTGTGGATGGCCAATCAATCAGTCAATCAATCAGTCAATCAATCAATCAATCAATCAATCAGTCAATCAATCAATCAATCAGCAACAACAGTGAAAATGTCCACAAAGGTTCTTCACAGTCTGACCAGCACATTTCAGTTTGTTGTCCTCTTTATTGCATCATAGGGATGTGATTTGTCTGGACAGATTAAAGTTTGATCTCAGAGATTTAGTGAGATTTCTGTGTTTTTAGTGGGACTCTTGTTGTTGATGAATGAATCTGTTAGTGTTGTTGCTGTTAAATCTAACACAACTTGTTATGTGTGGGCTCTCACATCTTACACATCTGGTAACACGTGAAACATCTTCTCTGTTAGTGGGGGCCAGCCTTTATTGGTGTGAAAGTGTGTACATACTGTATGTGGCGTGTGTGTTTTACTCCTGAGCGGTGCTGCAGGTGAAACATGTTCAGACACATCCTCCTATCATCCAGAGGTAAAACAATCAAGACCCCATCTACACTTATTGTGAAGAACTAACTGCTATCCGATGCCTCTCAGCCATGCTAGTGTGCACATGTTAATGATCACGGACCGGTCCAGACTTGAACACAGAAGCCCAGCTCAGATTAAACTCCCTCCGGAGCGTCTGTAGACATTCACAGCACAGACGCATGAGAAGAAGTGATGTGATGTGATGCAAGGCGAGTAAGAGCAGCCACAGGATGCCAACAATCCCCAGATACTGTAGCAGCATACTGAGGGAGGTTCAACAGGTCTCTGTTATCCTGTGCTGGGAGCTGTGGTCCAGCACCAGGACACGCACATCCAACCAGTTACTGTAGGATGTCTTCAACAACAACTCTTACTACGGGGGGGAAATGGACTGAGCTTTGCAACGGTCTGCAAGCAAAGAAAAAAAAAAAAGATTTCTCAACTCCAAAGTTTGTGAGAAGCATCTGTGTGAGATGACGCCAACATAACCACTAGAACGCCTTCACTATTTACACAATCAGACCACGAAGCTCCAGCAGTATCAGTGAGTCACCAGCTGGGTCTGAGCATGTCTTCACCTCCCTGTTACTGTTGGTAGCTCTGCTTATGTAACTGGACCCATCCCTCTTCTGTGTACAAGCTCAGTCTGTTACACAAGTCCTAGTCAAACAGGTAATAAACTCGTGTCACTACAGTTTACCTTTCTAATAAAAGCAAAGAGGCTGCATGGTGGTGCTTCAGGTGCTTCTGAGTATATGGGGAATAATCCAATTGGGACTTTATTTAAACCAATATTATGATTCAGAGTGTGTTATTAAAGAAAAGTTCCTTATCTTCTGTATTATTCACTATAAACAAGCAATAAATCCTTCTATAGTATGACCAACAGCACACTGGATACAGAGCTTTAATGTAGGCCAGGCCAATGATGACCTGAGAGGAAGTCATCATAGACTGTATATATAAAACATGGATGTAGCACGAGGTGAGTGAATCTTTCAATATCTCACGATTCGATTTGGATTCTTGGGTCCACGATCTGATTCTAAATGGGTTCTATATTCAGAACAAAGGGTGATAGTCCTTCAGTCCGCCAATAAAGGTGAATTATGGCATGAAAGCAGAGTAAGTAGTATACCGATACTAGAAAGGTATACTGATACTACAAAGGTATACTGATACTAGATACTAGAAGGGTATACCGATACTAGAGTTGTATACCGATACTAGAAGGGTATACTGATACTAAAAGGATATACTGATACTAGAGAGGTATACCGATACTAGATACTAGAAAGGTACACCGATACTAGAAAGGTATACTGATACTAGATACTAGAAAGGTACACCGATACTAGAAAGGTATACTGATACTAGATACTAGAAAGGTATACTGATACTAGAAAGGTATACCAATACTAGAAAGGTATACTGACACTAGATACTAGAAAGGTATACCGATACTAGAAGGGTATACTGATACTAGATACTAGAAAGGTATACTGATACTAGAAAGGTATACCGATACTAGAAGGGTATACTGATACTAGAAAGGTATACCGATACTAGAAAGGTATACCGATACTAGAAGGGTATACTGATTCTAGAAAGGTATACCGATACTAGATACTAGAAAGGTACACCGATACTAGAAAGGTATACTAATACTAGATACTAGAAAGGTATACTGATACTACATACTAGAAGGGTATACTGATAATAGAAAGGTATACCGATACTAGAAGGGTATACTGATACTAGATACTAGAAAGGTATACCGATACTAGAAGGGTATACTGATACTAGATACTAGTAAGGTATACTGATACTAGAAGGGTATACTGATACTAGAAAGGTATACCGATACTAGAAAGGTATACCGATACTAGAAAGGTATACGATACTAGAAGGGTATACTGATACTAGTAAAGTACTACGTTTCCTTTTTAGTAAATGAAACGTGGTGGACTCCCATCATACGGTGCATTCAGTGCGTGCGAGGCAGGCGGACAGGCGCGGTAGTACAAAAAGTAGTTAAAAATTGACTTTTGGAAGTTGTGAATCGATTCAGAATCTTAGAAGATAAGAGTTGCGATTTCCCCCCCCCCCCCCCCCACACCCAGTAGTCACCGTGGCGTCACCTGTTGGTTTGTAGACTGCTCTACCACTCTAAAGAATATTACGATAACTCAAAGTGTTGTTGTAAACATGTTTTCTGCTCAGGGCTGACTTTGTGTAGCGTCCAGGAAGTGGAGGCTCACTTCGCTCACTAACCCCCTTCACTTTACCCAGCAGTTAGGAACAAAGACACGGGGACTTCACTCGCTCTTAAAGAGCTGCTGTACTCCAGTGAATAGTTTAGCTCATCTCCCCGTAGAACCACAATGTGGCAGCAGATAAAACAAGACATCATGAGTCCGTTATTGAGCTTTAGAGGTAGATTTAGTTCCCGTAGTTTGGACAGAGTCAGAGTCATGTTCTACATGAACTATTCTACCAGTTGTACAGAGTACAACCAGAGTACAGAGAGTACAAGGCTTGTTTCCAACAGCTGACCTCATCTCCTCCTCCAGAGTCCTGCACACTGCTCACACATCTACAGCATCCCTGTCCAATACAATAACATCTAATATCTCATCTACAGCCTGCTGTCAGACTTTTATTTTCTCTGCACATTTGACAGTTCCTGTAGTTTTTCCTCTCAGATTAACTTCTATTCAAATTACTTTGGTATAAAATATTTCCATCATACTTGTGATACTTGAACTGCAGGGCGTGTTTAAAGAAGCACGCAGTGTTGTGGCTGATTAACAATGTTAGGTTACATTGGTCACCAGCCAACCAATAATGAGTTAGCAGCTGGCAGCTCTCACCATCAGTCCAATAAGAGACTGGATGTATCTGATGCAGTCATGAACCTCTCCTCCTGTGGCTTCAGACATGCTGCAGAACCATGTGAGGGATTCAGTGCAGCTGTTTTTAGATGGCACAGAATCACAACTTAAAAAGTACACTAATATTACTTTAATATAACAACATGTAAACAGCTCAAATATACAGATGTGGGTGAGCTGAATATCAATGTTATGGTGCAGAGCTCAGCCAAATAGACCATCTACTCTTCAAAACCCCAGCTTCATCAGGACTTTTAAAAGAATTTAAATTAGTTTTAGATTTACTACTTTGTATAGTGTTTTCTTAAGGCACAAAACATGGTGGAAATGAAGCTGAGACCTCACAAAAACATCATCATCAACAATCTGTGGTCAAAGGCTTCACTGAACATGTTAACTGACCGATCAAACACTTCCTTTAATCTTTTATAGGGAACCACAGTATGACCAAAGTAGCAGCTTACTTTTAATATATCCTAATTAAGGTCTAATGTATGCGAGACAAAAGCTTACAGGGTAAACGTTAGGGCCGGGACGATACACATATCTCCTGATACCATCACAATACTTGGGTGCTGACTCGATATGTGTTGTGATTTTCAAGTATCGCGATTCCTCAATTATTGCCATTCGATATTACTATTTATTGTGATTTTTGTTAACTTCTTTATCACTAGACCATGAAGGGAAAAAGATGAATCAGACACTTCTAGAGACTTTTACTTTGGAAAATCTCTAAATGAATCCAGTAAAACAGTTTGATTTTCAGCATGTATTTAGTCAGAGATGTCCTGAAGTCAAATATATCAGGATCATTGGCAGGAAGTATTTATTACATTTATTATCCAGCAACCCAAAAATCAAAGAATAAAGACATTTCCCTCACAGATTAGTGGTATTTTCTTTTTAATTTATAAGGGACATGTAATGTTTTATAATTCTGGTGAATATAATCCAATCAATCTTATTTCCATAGATGTATTTTGTATATACAGTTCCCTTTGTTAACACCTTATTTTTAAAAGCGGACGTAGTCCCACGTGTCTACTTCCTCTAACTTCTCCAAGGCCGTCTCTAGCTCTCCCGTCAGCTCCGTTCTCTTTATCCATCCATGGTCAGCTCCATTGGGGCCGTTCCAATGCATTTAACAGAAATGTCAGTATATGGGTGCTCTACAGTTGTAGCGTCGGCCCATTTGACCACGGAGACGAGAGCGACGGCCGGCTCGACCGCACGTTACCGCCATACGATAACGTTTCCTGTCCGTGACAGAGTTAGCATGCAGCTTTAGCCGGGATGTCGAGCTCTGCTTTTCCTGTTAATGTGTGAAACCCAAAGTGTTTCCATCCTTTACTGGATGTGTAGTGTTTACCACTTTGGATTTAACATGGGGGGGTGCAGGTCGTATCCACGACGACCCTCCAACGTTTTATACTTTCTGTGGTTTGTTTTGGTTGACGGATACGGAACGGATATGACGTCACGTTACTCAGACTACCACAATAAAAGCTGTAACTTCCTTCTACCTCCACATAGACTCAGATGAAGCAAATAGATCGATTATGACATTGAAAAAAAATCTATTTCAAAACTGTAAAAAAACGAATCACGATGCATAGGTGAATCCATGTTTTCCCACCCCTAGTAAACGTTAAGGATGATAAACATGCTCTTTAACAACAGATATGTTTAAATCACTTTTATCAAGACAAATGAAATATCTTCTCCAAATGTATTTCCTATCCAATGGCAGTAATGCAAACACTTCTGTGTAAAAACCACTGCCTGCATGTTGGTTCCTTTCTTAAGTCAGCCACACTGAATGATATCAATAATCTAACTTCGTACCATAATTAAATCACATTGTGAGTGAGTGCCAACGGTCACACTGAGGTTGATTAGATGATCAGTAAAAACGCTTCATGAATTAATAATGTCTCCTCTCCATCGTTGTTCAGATGACGAAGTCTGAAGCTGGGAAATGTGATCAGCTGTTGTCCAACACCGTTGCCAAGAGCTGTGGACCTCCAACATGGCCACCAGAGGATGCATTACAATGAAGGTGGTGGAACTCAATGTCCCTGCTCTTTAATACATTCACTGCACATTCAGAGATAACAATGTTTTATTTTAAGGCTTTAAATGATCGAGGTTTTCCCAACATTTGTACCTCAAATGCACAGAGCTCAGTAATGATGCACAGAGCTCAGTAATGATGCACGTCAACAGCATCACTGCTAACAGTGTAAATCCCCTCTGCTCACTGTATGTAGAGAATAGTATCTAACCAGCACAGCTAATGTTTATCTCTTCAACAGTTACCTTCAGTGGGAGGAAACACAGCCAATCAATAGGTCACAGCCCTTGTTGGCTCTTTGTAGATGAAACTCAGTGATAATATATCAACATGTCCTCTCAGGCACTAAACAAGCAGCAGGAGTTATTAACCAGTTTCATGTCAGAGACACCTCGGCTGGAGCCAGGTTCATTACTAATACATCCTCACACGTTTAACAGCATGGTTACTGTCAGGAAGAAGTGTGACATTAAAGCTGCAGGATGCGATATTGGCGCAAATATGATTTAAAAAAGTTATTTTTATTAAATGGCCGCTATATGGTGACAGTAGAACATGAAACAGGTAACCTGAGTTAAATCCTGTTCCTCTGTGTCCTACTGTGTCCTCCGGTGCTCCTAACGGCAACTGAAGGATTTCACTTACCGGAGGAAAACAAGGTCCGCTGCCCAGCTGCAGTCTATGAGAGCCGGCTGTCAATCACTCTGAACTCCGACCAAACGGTCAAACTAGACAGCGCTGATCAGATATGAATCAATATTCTGTTACTGTAATGCCTATTTCTCTCCTCAGATGTTCTCAGAATCATCTTGTAGTTACTGTTTAGCTGTAAAATGAGAAAGTTTGTGACCCGGCCGCCATTGTAAAATCTGTTGAAGGAAGCCAAGTTCTGGTCACATGACCGGAGCACAGCCAATAGGAACGCTCTCTCTCTCTGAAATGACCTGTGATTGGTCAAAATCTGCCGTCACGTGCTAGATTTTTCTAAAGTCTGAAAACAGAGACATGAGGAGGAGCAGAAGTCTAGTTTTCTCTCAGAACACTTGAATTACAATATGCTGAAAGGTTATTATGGAATTTTTGCCAAATTATGCCAAAAAATTGTTGCCTACTGCCGCTTTAAACCCTATAAACCTGTCAGGGAAACACTCCTGTTTAAACAGGCTAACGTTAGCTAGCTGCTAGCTTCCAGGTGAAACTCTTGTTAGGAAGGAAGGAGGAGAGTGAATCGACCTGCTGTGTTTAGAGGTACCACAGGTGAGGTACCGCGGGTGAGGTACCACCACAGGTGAGGTACCGCAGGTGAGGTACCACCACAGGTGAGGTACCACCACAGGTGAGGTACCGCAGGTGAGGTACCGCGGGTGAGGTACCACCACAGGTGAGGTACCACCACAGGTGAGGTACCGCGGGTGAGGTACCACCACAGGTGAGGTACCGCAGGTGAGGTACCACCACAGGTGAGGTACCGCGGGTGAGGTACCGCGGATGAAGTACCGCGGGTGAGGTACCGCGGGTGAGATACAGCGGGTGAGGTACCACGGGTGAGGTACAGCGGGTGAGGTACCGCGGGTGAGGAACCACAGGTGAGGTACCGCGGGTGAGGTACCGCGGGTGAGGTACCACAGGTGAGGTACCGCGGGTGAGGTACCGCGGGTGAGGTACCGCGGGTGAGGTTCCACCTCAGTAAAGCCTATAGGGCCTGACACAGTGCTACTGCTGCCTCCAGGTCAGTAGAGTCCACTCAAACATGAGCTAACGTTAGCTGCTAACGGCTTTAGCTGTGGTTACCCAGCAGGCAGCCGGCAGCTTACAGTCCTGTTATTATAGAACATATTAATGTAACGTCATGATCGAGCACAAGGAACACATACATGGTTTAATGATAATTATGTAAGGGATAATGTACAGCTAGCAGGTCATTTTAGTGAAAGAATCCCCGACAGGGCGATGCAATGACCCGCTAGCTGTACATTATCTCTCTTGTTACACGGCTACTTACTGAAGAAATCAATATTTTGACGCAAAAACGGTCCTTCAGAGTCCGACATCAGAGCAGCGCCCATAGCAGCGGTCTGTTCTACATAGCAACGGTCTGTTATACGTAGCAACGGTCTGTTCTACAGAAATAACAGACCGCAGAACGCCGTGATTGACCAATCAGAATCGTGTATTCAACACAGCCGTGTAATAACAGAAGCTATCAGACGTCTTGTTGATGCTAACACTCTCTGCTACACAGAGAGTGTTAGCATCATCACTCTCTACTACACAGAGAGTGTTAGCAGAGTGTTAGAGAGTGTTAGCATCATTAGCTAATGATGATAACACTCTCTACTACACAGGGAGTGTTAGCATCATTAGCTAATGATGCTAACACTCTACTACACAGAGAGTGTTAGCAGAGTGTTAGAGAGTGTTCGCATCATTAGCTAATGATGCTAACACTCTACTACACAGAGAGTGTTAGCAGAGTGTTAGCATCATTAGCATCATTACTACACAGAGAGTGTTAGCATCATTAGCTAATGATGCTAACTCTCTACTACACAGAGAGTGTAAGCAGAGTGTTAGAGAGTGTTAGCATCATTAGCTAATGATGCTAACACTAAACAGTGAACAGCTGATTGATGAGCAGCTCGTTAAGGGAACCAGCTGACTAGCTGCTGGAGCTCCGTGTCCCGGGACAGCCGGTTACCGGGACAGCAGGTTACCGGTCACCGGGACAGCAGCCGGTCACCGGGACAGCAGGTTACCGGTTACCGGGACAGCCGGTGACCGGACAGCAGGTGTATATAGAGCAGGTTACCGGGACAGCAGGTGTATACAGAGCAGGTTACCGGGACTCACCCAGGTAGATGTCCCCGAACGATCCGCTCCCGATCTTCCTGCCCAGTCGGTACCGGTTCCCCACTCTCAGCTCCATGGTGAGCGGGTCTGGGTTCGGCTAGCAGAGCCCGCTAGCTCGATGGATATCCAGGAATGTTCCGGGTTAGCAGCAGAACCGGCTCCAGCTCGGTGTCTGCTCTCTGTTGTTACCGGATGAGCTCTCTCTCTATCTGTCTCCTCTTGTTTCACTGCTCTCCTAACCTCATCCCGGGATAATACACGGCTCGATGGAACGGGTTAAACTTCTACTTTATGCTCTCGCTGTTTGTGAAGCGGATCCGCGCTAAAGGGTCGCGGATTGAGACGGATTATCAGGCGGTTCCGTTGGATCCGGTCTCTCTCTGCTGTGTCTGTCAGGGATCTGCTGGAGGGGGGGGCTGACGTCACTCACGGGCTGGGTGATGGGGGAGGAGCCTCACCGCTCCCCGTCAGAGAGCCTCTCAGTGGAGAGCGGCCAATACATACCAGGACCGGTAACAGCTGAGCACAGGAGATCAACCAGGAGATCAACCAGCTGAACACAGGAGATCAACCAGGAGATCAACCAGGAGATCAACCAGGAGATCAACCAGGAGATCAACCAGGAGTAGGTTAGATTAGTTTGATGTGGTTATCAGAGCTATATATATATATATATATATATAAAAATAAACTATATATATATATGCTCCATGACCATATTAAAAGAACTTGTAGCTCTCATAAAAAAATATTTTTTTATATATTTCAGAGGATTGCACAGTGGAAGGCAGCATATTGCTCAACATTTCAGTCAATCTGGTTCAAGAGTACTGCGTGTCAGTAATGGTAAGAAGGTGAGGTGTGGGGGGGGGGGGGGTATCTGTGTCCCCCTTTAATGTCCTTTGCTACCAGTCTTATTGTAGCTGGGAAGAAGAAGAAGCTGTTGTGACAGCGTGATCAGTGAGTGGAGATGCTCTCTGGCCTCTGGTGCCTCAGGTTGTATCCTGATTCAATTCAAATTGAGTCAATTGTAAAGGTGAAACTATTGAACACGTGTTTGTAGGTTGTTTTCATGCTTCTTCTTCTTTTTAATTTAATTAACAGAAGAACTTCTCAAAACATTTAGAAAAAGATATCATACTAACAAAGACTGAGATAATACTTACTTTTAACAATCACAGTGATATTTACATAAATCATTTGATTAGTATCTTAGCATAATATTTAAAAATAATAATAATAGGATTTAACTACTTGTTGGTTTAGGTAACAACTGATCCCGGAAATAGCTGGTGATAAAAGTAACTTTTAATTTTAAACCTACCATTGATTGATTTGATACGATTATGCTCCCTCCCGCACTTTGTCTCATACATTTTGTAGTGTCTCCTTGATTGATTGAATCATTCATTCAATCTGTCTTTTCACAGTCACCGGATTCAAAATAATAAATTAAATTATGAATTACATCAGATTAAATTGCGGCCTCTATGGGGTCAGATATATGATCAATTACACAACGCCTGAAAAGTTGCTGGAGAAAATTAAATAGGCATCATCCAAAGAGCAGGGAGGGAAATTAATGAATTTACTTCACTCACCAGCCAAAAAAACAATAGTAGTCTATACGTGGAATCCACCAAGCACAGTGGCAGGTGGACAAAAAAGTTAATTTCCAACACTGCCTGTATATTAATGTGTAATAATAGACTAGTATGTTCCCATCCTCCTATGCCAGTGTCTTCAAAATTAAAATCAGCACCCACCTATCGCAGAGTTTCCTAAAATAACACTTATGTTTGAAACTACAAATCTTGTTAGCCATCAAGACTACACCCCCTCCCAGTATACTGGCTATGTATAGCAGGAAGTGAGTCAGATATTCCATAATAATATTATTATTATTATTATTATTATTATTATTATTATTATTAATAATAATAATAATAATAATATTATTATTTTCCAATACTTTATTTAGAAAGTTCAATACAGTAGTTTCATAAAGTGGGCTACATGTTCAGATTGTTCATTACAAAAAAATCAGTAAATATATATCACAGTACAAAAATGATACAGCCTAAAAATTAAATAAATTATACAACAAATAAAATGTAAGGAAAGGAAAAGAAGTTGAATAAAAAGAAAAAAGAAAAAACAGTTGGTGTCTGTTAAACAATCTGGAGTAAATTTGAAATGTCTAAATTTTGAGTTTTCAATTGTTGTTAAATATGTTTTAAAATCAGTATCAATAAAGGTGTAAAAGAAGGATGGTCTTTTAAGCCATATCCTTTTATGGATATAATATTTTGCTAAGATATTAATCAAATTAATTATGTAAATTTAATCTGCGGAAACACTGTTGAGAGCGAATAATTTCTCAGTCTTTGTTAGGCATTATAATTTACGGCCGCCATCTTTGTCTTCGTCACTCTGTTTCCTGTTTCCTGTTTCCTGTTATGACCCATCTCCTCCAGGTAAAGGCTCTGGTGCTGAACAACAACAACAGAGAGGTTCCTTTGTCCAGCTCGATCCCCTCTATATAAACCCGTTCACTCTGTGTGTCTCTGTTTAGTTCTACATACTAGTAAATAGTTCTAACATGTTAAACCTCAACCTCACCACGAACACGTTATATAAGTTATAATGTACTGATTGAAGTACGGCTCTTTACATGAAGTGACAACATGCCATGACATGCTAGGCTACTTTAGTCATTTTAATTTATGGAAATGCAGCTTTTATTCTGAAGGATTGGGGCCGGAAGTGTGTTGCTGTTGTTGTTGTTGCTGGCCGGACCCGGACCCAGGACACACCTTTCTGTTTCCTCTCGCTGTGCAGTCAGTTTCTTCTCTCAGCTCACTGACATGTCTTCTGTGGACGGAGACCAGCGAACCCTCCGAACCGAGCCCGGAGAGGAGGACCGGACTGTCGGCGTGGAGAGCGACACGAGCGACACCAGCCGGTAACTTCCTGTAACTTACTTCCTGTTTTACTGTCACTATCTTACAGTATGCTACAATATGTTACAGTATGTTACAGTATCTGACAGTATCTGACAGTATGTTACAGTATGTTACAGTATCTTACAGTATCTTACAGTATGTTACAGTATGTCACAGTATCTTACAGTATGTTACAGTATGTTACAGTATCTTACAGTATGTTACAGTATGTTACAGTATCTTACAGTATGTTACAGTATGTTACAGTATCTTACAGTATCTTACAGTATGTTACAGTATGTTACAGTATCTTACAGTATGTTACAGTATGTCACAGTATCTTACAGTATGTTACAGTATGTTACAGTATGTTACAGTATCTTACAGTATCTTACAGTATGTTACAGTATGTGACAGTATGTTACAGTATGTTACAGTATGTTACAGTATGTGACAGTATGTGACAGTATGTGACAGTATTTTACAGTATCTTACAGTATGTTACAGTATCTTACAGTATGTTACAGTATGTCACAGTATCTTACAGTATGTTACAGTATGTTACAGTATGTTACAGTATCTTACAGTATGTTACAGTATGTTACAGTACGTTACAGTATGTAACAGTATGTGACAGTATGTGACAGTATGTTACAGTATGTTACAGTATGTGACAGTATGTGACAGTATGTGACAGTATTTTACAGTATCTTACAGTATCTTACAGTATCTTACAGTATGTTACAGTATCTTACAGTATCTTACAGTATCTTACGTTACAGTATCTTACAGTATCTTACAGTATCTTACAGTATGTTTCAGTATGTTACAGTATGTTACAGTATGTTACAGTATCTTACAATATCTTACAGTACGTTACAGTACGTTACAGTACGTTACAGTACGTTATAGTATGTTACAGTATGTTACAGTATCTTACAGTATTTTACAGTATCTTACAGTATGTTACAGTATGTTACAGTATGTTACAGTATGTGACAGTATGTGACAGTATTTTACAGTATCTTACAGTATGTTACAGTATGTTACAGTATGTTACAGTATCTTACAGTATGTTACGTTACAGTATGTTACAGTATGTTACAGTATCTTACAGTATGTTTCAGTATGTTACAGTATGTTACAGTATGTTACAGTATGTTACAGTATGTTACAGTATCTTACAATATCTTACAGTATGTTACAGTATGTTACAGTATGTTACAGTATCTTACAGTATGTTACAGTATGTTACAGTATGTTACAGTATCTTACAATATCTTACAGTATGTTACAGTATGTTACAGTATCTTACAGTATGTTACAGTATGTTACAGTATCTTACAGTATCTTACAGTATGTTACAGTATGTTACAGTATGTTACAGTATCTTACAGTATCTTACAGTATGTTACAGTATCTTACAGTATGTTACAGTATGTCACAGTATCTTACAGTATGTTACAGTATGTTACAGTATGTTACAGTATCTTACAGTATGTTACAGTATGTTACAGTACGTTACAGTATGTAACAGTATGTGACAGTATGTGACAGTATGTTACAGTATGTTACAGTATGTGACAGTATGTGACAGTATGTGACAGTATTTTACAGTATCTTACAGTATGTTACAGTATCTTACAGTATCTTACAGTATGTTACAGTATCTTACAGTATCTTACAGTATCTTACGTTACAGTATCTTACAGTATCTTACAGTATCTTACAGTATGTTTCAGTATGTTACAGTATGTTACAGTATGTTACAGTATCTTACAATATCTTACAGTACGTTACAGTACGTTACAGTACGTTACAGTATGTTACAGTATGTTACAGTATGTTACAGTATCTTACAGTATTTTACAGTATCTTACAGTATGTTACAGTATGTTACAGTATGTTACAGTATGTGACAGTATGTGACAGTATTTTACAGTATCTTACAGTATGTTACAGTATGTTACAGTATGTTACAGTATCTTACAGTATGTTACGTTACAGTATGTTACAGTATCTTACAGTATCTTACAGTATGTTTCAGTATGTTACAGTATGTTACAGTATGTTACAGTATGTTACAGTATCTTACAATATCTTACAGTATGTTACAGTATGTTACAGTATGTTACAGTATCTTACAGTATGTTACAGTATCTTACAGTATCTTACAGTATGTTACAGTATCTAACGGTATCTTACAGTATGTTACAGTATCTTACAGTATGTTACAGTATGTTACAGTATGTTACAGTATTTTACAGTATCTTACAGTATGTTACAGTATCTTACAGTATTTTACAGTATCTTACAGTATCTTACAGTATCTTACAGTATTTTACAGTATGTTTCAGTATGTTACAGTATCTTACAGTATCTTACAGTATCTTACAGTATGTTACAGTATCTTACAGTATGTTACAGTATCTTACAGTATTTTACAGTATCTTACAGTATCTTACAGTATCTTACAGTATTTTACAGTATGATTCAGTATGTTACAGTATCTTACAGTATCTTACAGTATGTTACAGTATCTTACAGTATTTTACAGTATCTTACAGTATTTTACAGTATCTTACAGTATTTTACAGTATCTTACAGTATGTTACAGTATCTTACAGTATCTTACAGTATCTTACAGTATCTTACAGTATGTTTCAGTATGTTACAGTATCTTACAGTATCTTACAGTATCTTACAGTATGCTACAGTATGTTACAGTATCTTACAGTATCTTACAGTATGTTACAGTATCTAACGGTATATTACAGTATCTTACAGTATCTTACAGTATCTTACAGTATCTTACAGTATGTTACAGTATGTTACAGTATGTAACAGTATCTTACAGTATGCCTGTATCTGTGTGTGATCACAGACCTTCTGTCTGTGATCACATGACTGCAGCATCAACAGGGTTATCAGATCAGATATTCCTTTATTATATCTCATCAAACCTCCTCCAGAGCCAGAAGAAAGGCTCCAGTGTAGAGCTCAACCAGTCTCACCTCACCACCTTGTTCTTCCAGCAGGTTGGAGTCTTGTTTGGATCAACCAATGGATTCAAGCAGCGTCCATGAGGTCATCCAGTATACTCCCTCGCCGCTACCAGGTCAGCTGTGAGAAACAACCTGAGCTGCAGTTCATGTGTTGGCGTGTTGAGATTAGACGTCGACCGATATGGGTTTTTTATGGCCGATGCCGATGCTGATTTTGTACAGAATCAGGACAGCCGATTTTTTTTTTTTTGCCGATATGTTTGGCGGGTTTTCTTTTTTTCCTCCATCTGATAAAATATAACAGCTTAAAAATAACAAATAATACACAAAATTTCTTAACTTAAGTAAACATTTATTGAACAACACTTATGGTCTGTCTCTCGAATCTGCATTTTGTGTCTGCACTGCAGTGCACTTTTATTTTATTTTGTGCATGATGGTTAATAGTAGTAATAGTGCAGGGCTCAAAACCTTTTAAGCACCTTTCCAAAACTGTCCTAAAGCATGTTTTTTATTTATGTTTGTTGACAGACACTGTTACAAGCTATATGGTCATAATCTAATTGATCACAAAAACATAAAAACAACTTTGTTCACTCGTATTACACAGCCTGCTGCTCATATCTGCTATGCTGCGGACTACACACAGGCGCCTAGCGGTGACGTTATAGAGGCTAGATAGATAGATAGATAGATACTTTATTGATCCCGAAGGAAATTTAGGCATCCAGTAGCATAGACGACAACAAGTCCCAACACCAATACTCCTTAAAAAAGATACAATCAAATAGAATAAAGTGAAATAAAAATAACTTAATGGCTATGAAGGACCCATAGACCGTAGACACGTTTAATGAGGAAGAGAACTTTTTGCTAAATGTTTCGACAAATTGCTCGTGTTTCCGCCCTCACATGCAAACTTGCACTTATGACAAGCATTGTCAGCATCAACTCTAGTAAAGTGTAATCACGCTTTATAAGTTTAGTTTTCTCAGTCATAGTTACTAAGAGCAGAAGCTCTGTGTGTCTGCGCTGCAGCAGCGTGCATGTGAGAGCTGCAGCAGCGTGCATGTGAGAGCTGCAGCAGCGTGAATGTGACAGCTGCAGCAGCGTGCATGTGAGAGCTGCAGCAGCGTGAATGTGAGAGCTGCTCTGCTATGCCGATTATGAAAAAAGGTAAAAAGATCGGGCCGATTAATCGGTCGACCTCTAGTGGAGATCAAACCGCGCCTCATACGTGACGTTTCCTTTCCTTTCTCAGCCAAACATTACGACACCGACACCACCGAACCAATCAGCTGTGGCCTTCAGACTTTGGAGGAGCTGTTGTCGTGGAAACGAAGCGAGGCGAACCCCTTTAATGTGGCAGTCGTCCCTCTGGCGCCTCGGGAGCCTCCTCTGGCCAGCTGTCCACGCCGGACCTTGGTGTCTCATGACATGATGGGCGGCTACCTAGATGACCGGTATGGATGCATGGTTAGGGCTGAATAGAGACTTTCAGAGGGGGGGGGGTTCTGCTCGTTCTGCTTCTTAAACTTACACATCCCAAAATCTACAAAAAACTCACTAACTCCTGTACAGGTCACAGTGAATACTGACTAACACTTTCTGAAACAGGTCCTGTATTTATGGAGAACGCTGTAGACGGCAGCTGCTCTCAGGCTGCAGTATAATCCTGTAGGGGCAAGCTGGCATCGTCATTAACGTCCACTAACAGCGCTGGTTTTAGCCGTGACGGGCTCTGATTGTTGTTATAAGTGTCTGACATTATGGAAAGAGTGTCGCTCAAGGAGAAGTCTGGTTGTTAAATCTGGTGAGGTGACGTGTTGCTGGAAGACAAACGTGGAAACGTTGAATACGTCCATGGAGGAAACATGAGTGTTTGTTGTGTTGGAGGACAGAGAGCGTAGCTTAGTGTTAACTCAAAGATTTACAGT
This sequence comes from Sebastolobus alascanus, assembly GCA_916701645.2. Lineage (NCBI taxonomy): Eukaryota > Metazoa > Chordata > Actinopteri > Perciformes > Sebastidae > Sebastolobus > Sebastolobus alascanus. The sequence continues at coordinate 88,241 of CAKAOJ020000410.1, forward strand.
GTCATGGCTGAATACTTAGATGATTTTGACGATGTGGATGAGCTCTTTGAATTTGATGGCTGCTGTATTTATTGGAGCCAGAGTATATATATATATATATATATATATATAATATTCAGACTTCTCCTTGAGCAGGACTTGGACACAACAACAAACAGACGGGATCAAGAGAAAGGTAAAAAGGTTTTCTTTCTCTATAATGTTGTCAGACACTGATAATAACAATCTGAGCCTGTCAGTGGTAACAACAAGAACCGTTAGTGGACGTAACGTCACACTGACGCTGCTCTCTGACCTCGCTGCTGTCTTTACCTCGCTGCTCTCTGACCTCGCTGCTTGGTTACAGTGTTCTCCCTCAATACTGGACCAGTTTCAGAAAGTGTCCCTATTAGTCTCTTAGACACAGAAACAGGGAACATAGGGTCCAGGTTGAAAAATACCAAGTATGTTAACAAGCATGTCCAATGTCCACATACGTCTGGCTGTGTAATGTGTCTTTACACAGCAGTACAAATTGATGTCTTTGGAGTCCTTTTTTCTGTGACTGAGAGCAAAGCCTGACATTAATGTTGATGTTATATATACAGTATATATATATATATATATATATATATATATATATATATATATATAAACCTGTTCTACTATAAACCATCTTAGCAGATGTACTCTGAATAACTCATTGGGCTTCATGCAAGAACATTTCTGCATCCTAAACCTCTATATTACTTTCTTCTTGCTCATGTGAGCGTTCCAAGTGGGATTCACCAAATGGTTTGTTTCATGGGCATAATGTTATCTGTCTGTGAGGTATTAGATGAGAGAATATTCCAGCGTGCAGTAGGTGATGATTCTGTTCAGAGCTCTGCAGAAAGACTCCGTACCAGCAGCCATGATGATGATATCTGGGAAACAGAATATTACTTTGGGGTTTTAGTTACATGCTTTATTTGAGTTAATTTCAGTATCCTATTTTAACTCCTATCTCACTCAGATGAAGGCATTATGATTCAGGTGTCCGTCTACCTGCCATGTTGTTGTTGTTCCCATCCATGAACCATAACGCTGTGTCCTGCTCTCTTGTGCTGTTGAGCTTTGTCCAGGGAACACATGCCGAGGATCCGTACACCTTCTACCACTGGCAGTACATCGATATCTTCAACTACTTCACACACAACATGGTGACTATTCCTCCTGCTGTGTGGACCAACGCTGCACACAGACATGGAGTCCTGGTTCTCGGTGAGCGAAAATGGAGTTTAATAATCCTGAATTTGGGTTTTATGTCTTAGATACGAGGTGTCGTAGCTTCCTGTCTCCATGTATAACATGTCCTGCTGTGATTGGCTGCTGCTTTCCAGGGACTCTGATCACAGAGTGGACCGATGGAGCCGCCATGTGCGAGGCCTTCCTGAAGGAGGAGGAGTCGTACCGGGCCGTGGCCGATAAACTGGTCCAGATCAGCCACTGTTACGGCTTCGATGGCTGGCTCGTTAACATAGAGAACTCCCTCAGTGTGAGTACGACCACTATAGTCATTCACTGACATACTTACTGATGATTTTAACTTTCTAATCTGACTTTTCATCTCCATCAGCCTCAGCTGGACTCTGTGTTTACTGATGATTATCAAATGTTAGCATGCTAACACACCACGTGGTGAACATGGTGAACACCACACATCTTGACCTTCACCATGCTGACTGAAGCATGTGATGCCCTCTGCTTGCAGGAGGTCGCGGTGAAGAACACGCCTTTGTTCCTGCGCTATCTGACCGACCAGATGCACGAGCGCGTGGCCGGCAGCCTGGTGCTGTGGTACGACAGCGTGGTGGAGAGCGGACGGCTGACGTGGCAGAACGAACTCAACCAGTCCAACAGGTAGAGAAATTAACATGAGAGACAAAGAAATACAGGACTTTCACCCAGGAAACCGCTGTTCGTGTCAAACCAAAAGTAAACCATTTAACGTTGTTTTACGCAGCGTTGTTTTACGTAGCGTTGTTTTACGTAGCGTTGTTTTACGCAGCGTTATTTTACGCAGCGTTGTTTTACGCAGCGTTGTTTTATGTAGCGTTGTTACGCTTGCTACGTAACTAGGGATGTTAATAATTAACCGTTTAACCGACATTAAGCATTTTAACTGATTAACGCTATCGGTTAAAACGGTTAAAAGAAATATTAATAATTAATTAAAAAGCTGAGAAAAAATCGTCACTTTAAGGAGAAAAGCTGGTCCACCTTAAGAGAGTCTGAGTTACAGATACAGGAAGTTGTCTCCGGTCTCTGGCTCGCTTGAGCGGATCAGTTGTAGCCTCGTAGCATTTATCCACCGACAAATAACCTGTACACACACTGTCTGCTACACCTACGTTCACAGCTATAACGCCACCGACAACGCACACACGGTCTGTCGAAACTCGTTGAAGTTACAACAATGGTGAGCACGAAGCTACCAGCAGAGCTACAAATACTAACGTAGCACAAAAACACACACTGTTTGTCGGACAATCGCTATCGTTAATCCAGGCAGACAGAGTATCGTTAATCTGGGCAGACACACAGCTGACAACCTGCTAAACTAAACTAAATGTGCGGTGGAGACTTTTACTGGGAAAGTGGCTGCATGTCCGCCACACTACATGCAGCATCATGGCTGCTAGGTTAACGCTCCTGATGCTGAACTGGAGACAGTGAACGCAGCACCGTGGCTGCTACAGTAACTCTCCTGACGGTGAACTGGAGACAGTGAACGCAGCATCGTGGCTGCTACAGTAACTCTCCTGACGGTGAACTGGAGACAGTGAACGCAGCACCGTGGCTGCTACAGTAACTCTCCTGACGGTGAACTGGAGACAGTGAACGCAGCACCGTGGCTGCTACAGTAACTCTCCTGACGGTGAACTGGAGACAGTGAACGCAGCACCGTGGCTGCTACAGTAACTCTCCTGACGGTGAACTGGAGACAGTGAACGCAGCACCGTGGCTGCTACAGTAACTCTCCTGACGGTGAACTGGAGACAGTGAACGCAGCACCGTGGCTGCTACAGTAACTCTCCTGACGGTGAACTGGAGACAGTGAACGCAGCACCGTGGCTGCTACAGTAACTCTCCTGATGGTGAACCGGAGACAGTGAACGCAGCACCGTGGCTGCTACAGTAACTCTCCTGACGGTGAACTGGAGACAGTGAACGCAGCATCGTGGCTGCTACAGTAACTCTCCTGATGGTGAACCGGAGACAGTGAACGCAGCACCGTGGCTGCTACAGTAACTCTCCTGACGGTGAACTGGAGACAGTGAACGCAGCACCGTGGCTGCTACAGTAACTCTCCTGACGGTGAACTGGAGGCAGTGAACGCAGCACCGTGGCTGCTACAGTAACTCTCCTGACGGTGAACAGGAGACAGTGAACGCAGCACCGTGGCTGCTACAGTAACTCTCCTGACGGTGAACTGGAGACAGTGAACGCAGCACCGTGGCTGCTACAGTAACTCTCCTGACGGTGAACTGGAGACAGTGAACGCAGCACCGTGGCTGCTACAGTAACTCTCCTGACGGTGAACTGGAGACAGTGAACGCAGCACCGTGGCTGCTACAGTAACTCTCCTGACGGTGAACTGGAGACAGTGAACGCAGCACCGTGGCTGCTACAGTAACTCTCCTGACGGTGAACTGGAGACAGTGAACGCAGCACCGTGGCTGCTACAGGAACTCTCCTGACGGTGAACTGGAGACAGTGAACGCAGCACCGTGGCTGCTACAGTAACTCTCCTGACGGTGAACTGGAGACAGTGAACGCAGCACCGTGGCTGCTACAGTAACTCTCCTGACGGTGAACTGGAGACAGTGAACGCAGCACCGTGGCTGCTACAGTAACTCTCCTGACGGTGAACTGGAGACAGTGAACGCAGCACCGTGGCTGCTACAGTAACTCTCCTGACGGTGAACTGGAGACAGTGAACGCAGCACCGTGGCTGCTACAGTAACTCTCCTGACGGTGAACTGGAGACAGTGAACGCAGCACCGTGGCTGCTACAGTAACTCTCCTGACGGTGAACTGGAGACAGTGAACGCAGCACCGTGGCTGCTACAGTAACTCTCCTGACGGTGAACTGGAGACAGTGAACGCAGCACCGTGGCTGCTACAGTAACTCTCCTGACGGTGAACTGGAGACAGTGAACGCAGCACCGTGGCTGCTACAGTAACTCTCCTGACGGTGAACTGGAGACAGTGAACGCAGCACCGTGGCTGCTACAGTAACTCTCCTGACGGTGAACTGGAGACAGTGAACGCAGCACCGTGGCTGCTACAGTAACTCTCCTGACGGTGAACTGGAGACAGTGAACGCAGCACCGTGGCTGCTACAGTAACTCTCCTGACGGTGAACTGGAGACAGTGAACGCAGCACCGTGGCTGCTACAGTAACTCTCCTGACGGTGAACTGGAGACAGTGAACGCAGCACCGTGGCTGCTACAGTAACTCTCCTGACGGTGAACTGGAGACAGTGAACGCAGCACCGTGGCTGCTACAGTAACTCTCCTGACGGTGAACTGGAGACAGTGAACGCAGCACCGTGGCTGCTACAGTAACTCTCCTGACGGTGAACTGGAGACAGTGAACGCAGCACCGTGGCTGCTACAGTAACTCTCCTGACGGTGAACTGGAGACAGTGAACGCAGCACCGTGGCTGCTACAGTAACTCTCCTGACGGTGAACTGGAGACAGTGAACGCAGCACCGTGGCTGCTACAGTAACTCTCCTGACGGTGAACTGGAGACAGTGAACGCAGCACCGTGGCTGCTACAGTAACTCTCCTGACGGTGAACTGGAGACAGTGAACGCAGCACCGTGGCTGCTACAGTAACTCTCCTGACGGTGAACTGGAGACAGTGAACGCAGCACCGTGGCTGCTACAGTAACTCTCCTGACGGTGAACTGGAGACAGTGAACGCAGCACCGTGGCTGCTACAGTAACTCTCCTGACGGTGAACTGGAGACAGTGAACGCAGCACCGTGGCTGCTACAGTAACTCTCCTGACGGTGAACTGGAGACAGTGAACGCAGCACCGTGGCTGCTACAGTAACTCTCCTGACGGTGAACTGGAGACAGTGAACGCAGCACCGTGGCTGCTACAGTAACTCTCCTGACGGTGAACTGGAGACAGTGAACGCAGCACCGTGGCTGCTACAGTAACTCTCCTGACGGTGAACTGGAGACAGTGAACGCAGCACCGTGGCTGCTACAGTAACTCTCCTGACGGTGAACTGGAGACAGTGAACGCAGCACCGTGGCTGCTACAGTAACTCTCCTGACGGTGAACTGGAGACAGTGAACGCAGCACCGTGGCTGCTACAGTAACTCTCCTGACGGTGAACTGGAGACAGTGAACGCAGCACCGTGGCTGCTACAGTAACTCTCCTGACGGTGAACTGGAGACAGTGAACGCAGCACCGTGGCTGCTACAGTAACTCTCCTGACGGTGAACTGGAGACAGTGAACGCAGCACCGTGGCTGCTACAGTAACTCTCCTGACGGTGAACTGGAGACAGTGAACGCAGCACCGTGGCTGCTACAGTAACTCTCCTGACGGTGAACTGGAGACAGTGAACGCAGCACCGTGGCTGCTACAGTAACTCTCCTGACGGTGAACTGGAGACAGTGAACGCAGCATCGTGGCTGCTACAGTAACTCTCCTGACGGTGAACTGGAGACAGTGAACGCAGCACCGTGGCTGCTACAGTAACTCTCCTGACGGTGAACTGGAGACAGTGAACGCAGCACCGTGGCTGCTACAGTAACTCTCCTGACGGTGAACTGGAGACAGTGAACGCAGCACCGTGGCTGCTACAGTAACTCTCCTGACAGTGAACTGGGGACTCAGTTGTCTGTTGTGGTCAAACACTGCAGCTGCATGTGAGACAAAAATCTTGTCGGTTAACGGTTAATAATCGGTAAACGAGGGTTGGTTTTCGGTTAAGAAAGTTTTTCAAAATCAGCATCCCTATACGTAACGTAAGAAAGTGATATGAAGCGCATTTATGAAGCATATTTTTGGTTCAGAAACATCTTCACTCAATACATCCCATGGTCTGCAGAAACATACAATGCCAACATTTTTGCTGACGACTGAGTTGGTTTAATAGTTCATAGATTATGTTCTAATCTAACAAATCTATAACTGGGAATCTGCACAGATGTTTAATACATGTTTAATATCTTTCTAATAGATAGATAGATAGATAGATAGATAGATAGATAGATAGGTAGATAGGTAGATAGGTAGGTAGATAGATAGATAGATAGATAGGTAGATAGGTAGATAGGTAGGTAGGTAGGTAGATAGATAGATAGATAGATAGATAGATAGGTAGGTAGGTAGGTAGGTAGGTAGGTAGATAGGTAGGTAGGTAGGTAGGTAGGTAGATAGATAGATAGAGAGGTAGGTAGGTAGGTAGGTAGGTAGGTAGGTAGGTAGATAGATAGATAGATAGATAGATAGAGAGGTAGGTAGGTAGGTAGGTAGGTAGGTAGGTAGGTAGATAGAGAGAGAGAGAGAGAGAGAGAGAGAGAGAGAGAGAGAGAGAGAGAGAGAGAGAGAGAGAGAGAGAGAGAGAGAGAGAGAGAGAGAGAGAGAGAGAGAGAGAGAGAGAGAGAGAGATAGAATGATAGATTGACTTTATTGTCCACCTCAGTGGACATTTGTCGTAATACCTTTCTCTTGTGTTGTTCTTTCACATAACTAAAACGTGTAGAAG